>OZ020307.1:29821651-29933956 GCA_963971305.1 Arcuatula senhousia | reverse complement strand
GTATGTATACTTCACATACTGTAAGGAAATACATAGTCAGCACCTCAAGATCTACCTGCCCAGAAATTTTCAAAAAGATCCAACAACCGATGAATGAGTTATTGCCCTTTTTCTGGATTTTTTTCAAAATTTTGCACTTACTTAGCCCTATATCTTGAAAACTTTACAAGATATCTTAGATTCAAATTTCATATGATTAAGCACGTCAAGATCTACGTTTCATGTAATTAGGTCAAAGCTGTAGAACCATTTCTTTTAGGAGTTATGGCCCTTAAAGCGTCAAAATTTACCATTTTTCATTACTTTTCCCCTGAATTTCAAAGATTAACTTGTCTGACACCATACAACCAACTTCAACCAAACTTGGCACAGTTGCTTAATAGCATAATTGCTACAATTCTATTGTTCGGATTTTTGAAATATGGCCGCCATGGCTAAAAATAGAACATAGGGATAAATTGCAGTTTTTTGCTAATTACTCAAAAATAGTTACCAGATATCAAAATTCTGATGGAGACAAAAGTGATCAGCATCTCAAGATCTACCTGCTCTGAAATTTTCAAGAAGATCCAACAATCGACATAGGAGTTATTGCCCTTTTTCTGGATTTTTTGAAAATTTTGCACTTATTTAGCCCTATATCTTGAAAACTATACAAGATATTTTAAAAATTCAAATTGCATATGATTAAGCACATCAAGATCTACATTTCATGTAATTAGGTCAAAGCTGTAGAACCATTATTCAAAGAATTATGGCCCGTAAAGCGTCAAAATTTACCATTTTCCATGGTTTAATAGCTTATATGCTACAACTCTATTGTCTGATTTTTTATTCGTCAAAAACATGGCCACCATTTTTTACAAGATTTACTTGTCCTGAAATTTCAAAAAAGATCTGACTGCTGATGTCGGAGTTATTGTCCTTTTTCTAATTTTCGCCAAATTTGCACCTATTAAGTCCAATTTCTTAAAAACTAACCAAGATATTTCAGAAATTTAAATCGGATATGGTTAAGCACAATAATATCTACAAATATATGTATCTGTTTAGTTCAGATGAGCAATTCAGGCTCTTGGGAGCCTCTTGTTTATGTTGCCTCTCATCTCACCTTAAAACCGTATATATACTCAACACATTTTGTAGAAGCGCTTCATTTAGATTGCAGTTTAACTCGCCGTCCTTATTTTTTTCTCTTGCAAACTCCTTTTTGATAGTGTCTTCTGAGCATAAACTATTACTTTATAACTTATTTCATTTTTATACCCCCGCTTCGAAGAAGAGGGGGTATACTGTTTTACCCTTGTCCGTTCGATCGTCTGTTCGTCCGTCCGTAACAAAACTTCCGTCACAGTTTGTAAGCAACTACATGAGATAGCGTTCTGATATTTTGTATACAGCTTTATCCTATAGTACCATATGGTGTATACCGATTTTATGCCCCTTGGTACTCTACTTCCTGTTACCGAATACTTAGGTTTTTACACATAATGGACATAAATGCAAAATTTCCGTCACAGTTTCCCAAGCAACTACATGAGATAGAGGTCTGATATTCTGTATACAGCTCAATCATATGGTTCTTTATGGTGTATGGCAATTTAATGTTCCTAGGTCAACTACTTCCCGTCACAGTTTCCCAAGCAAAGTTCTACATTAGATAAGAATTTTAACTTGTATGCGTGGCTTAGTTTGGGGGGCGGGGGTATCACTAGTGAGCTAATCACTTGTGTTATGGACCTTACAACTAACTGTGCATTATTACATTAGCCATTAGTCAAATCGTAAGTTATACATGTATGGAAAGAGTAAAAAAACAAACCACAAAAGTTCTAACACGATTCCCTCTGACCTATATACATTGTCATAACAATATTTTTTTAGAAAGTTAAACGATTTGTAACGAGAGGTTTTTTTTCTAAGTTTAACATGTTTAAGACAGGCTGCTTTAACACATTTTTGTTGTTGAAATTTTTGTATTTGAATTGCATCGCTTGCATCAATGGTAATACATTCTTTTCTTTGATATTTTTATTTGGGATATGTCGTCCTTGTTCTACATATAACTCTTACGTTTATTGACTTGTTTGTTAATTTTTAAAAATGCATAACCAATCACAAACAAGGGGTTGCACTTAGTCATGCTAAGGAAAGTCCCACTCGACCACTCAGAAAACAGGACGAAGATATGCGACTGACGTGGAAAGGAAAGGAACGAAACAACTCATCTTGCTTTAGCTATATATCAAATTTGAAATCAATCCCTTCTGTAAAAGCCAATCAATCTGCTATGAAAAATTGTTTAATTGTTACCCTTAAAAAGTCTAAGCTGGTGCAGAAAACAGGAAGTAGATGCCCGACTGACCTTGAAATGGTAGGCACGATACAACTCATCATGCTAAAGCTGTATACCAAATTTGAAATCAATCCCTTTTGTAGAAGCCCAGAAATCTGTTATGAAAAATTGTCTATTTGTGACCCTTAAAAAAGTCCAAGTCGGCCCAGAAAACAGGAAGTGGATGCTTGACTGACCTGGAAAGGAGAGGCACGACACAACTGATCATGATAAAGATGTATACCGAATTTGAAGTCAATCCCTACAGTACAAGCCGAGATATCTGTTCCAAAAATTTTTTACGGACGGAAGGACAGATGGACGAACTGACGGACAAGGAGATTGCAATATAGCCCCCTCTCTTGCGAGTGGGGGTATAAAATCACTTATCTCTATCTTCACAAGCAGCAATTAAAAACATATGACTTAACTGACATTATATAGTTACTGTAGTATCCAGCTAGCGGTTTAAAGTTCAAATACGCCTATTGCCTTTTTTCTTTTTTTTTTTAAATTCTCCACTTATAACTATTTAAGCATCACGAATGGCACATATATAATCTTTTTTTTTACATTTCATCAACACCCCACCTCCACCCCCAATCTGTATGCAGGTATAAAAGGGTGTGCTTGTGGGTTATTTTTGATAATTTTACATAGGTAATTTAAGTGATGCTAATACATGTATAACTAAAAAATAGCATAAAATATTTTGCCATGATGCCTTGAATTTTAGTGCATTGTTTTGCCAACCCCCGCTCTTTTCAAGTTAAATAATTGGTCACTTACTTTGAAATTTCTATGTTTTCTAGGACAGTTGAATACAACAGAAATGAATCAAAGAGAAATGCTTCTCAAGCGGATACGAAACAATGGAGTTACCGTGAATAAAGCAGCTGTCAAAGAAAATTTGGATGAACTTCGCGAGTTTTTCAAACCACACAATGCAAAGCTAAAGTCGTTATTACAAGACTACGATTCTAAAATTTTGGACTGGTACTGAATAATGATTATTTTGCCTCACTGATTGCTCAAGGAATATGCAAGTTGTATTTTTGTTTATTAACATGTTGCGTGACGCGTGTTTTGAATGAAACTGTGAAATAATTTGAGTTATATGGATTTTTGTTGTTTTAGTGAGTATTCTTCTTCTTATGAGTGTTTTCATAAGAAACACTCCCCCTAAAAACCATACACAAACAAACAGAAAACAAGAATATATCCAAAAGACATAATGCCCCATCTCGAGTGAGACGAGCGAGCGGAATCGAAAACTTTATGCCTCCTTTAACCATAGACGGGGCATTCTTCCGTAAATGATTCTTAGTTAATTAGACATATTTATTTATCCTGGATTGGGAAACAAGCTTAATGCTTATGTAAATCCCTCTCCAGCTAGCAGTTTGCGAGTGTGACCTTTGCAGCGGCCCCCATTGAGCCTACTCTTATCGAACTCTACAAAGGGGTCTTTAACGTGCATGGGGTATTGTTCTCCACATACACGAGATAACCTTCCGAAGGACTAGCATCGTTCCTTGAGACCATCCTCGCAAATGGTGTCAAGAGAGTCGGAAAATTGGTTCATCAAATTTTCACCCCGGACGAGGATTGAACCACGAACCTTGACTAAATGACTCTTTACAGTGTGAGATAACCAGGTTGAGATGCAAGCACGTGCAGCGATCTCACACTGGTCAAATAACCAATATTATTATCAATAATCTTCGGACAGGGTGTGTCTTCTGTGAAGAACTGTATTTGAGAGGGTATCATCATTAATATGATTAAGGCCCTACCTTCTAAGCGAGCATCGAAAATTTATAAATTGTTTTTTAAAATATCCTTTTGCTTGACCGGCTAAATCTAAGAGGAAACTTTCAAAAAGGCTTTGAATAGTAGAAAATTATGGAACGCCAAATTAACATATATTCAATTAATTGTACCTATCTTCAAATAATTGAAGATATGTTCAATTGAATTATAGCTATCTTTAATTGAATTATACCTATCTTCAATTCAATTATAGATATCTTCAATTCAATTATACCTATCTTTAATTCAATTGTACCTAGGTACATGTACAATTCAGCTAAATTAAAGATATCTTCAATTCAATTGTACCTATCTTCAATTCAATTGTACCTATCTTCAATTCAATTAAATCTATCTTCAATTGAATTTGACCTATCTTCAATCGAATTGAACCTATCTTCAATTGAATTAAACCTATCTTCAATTCAATTGTCTCTTTGTCTATAATTGAATTGAAGATAGGTATAATTCAATTGAAGATAGGTGTAATTGAATTGAAGATATCT
Organism: Arcuatula senhousia; assembly: GCA_963971305.1. NCBI lineage: Eukaryota > Metazoa > Mollusca > Bivalvia > Mytilida > Mytilidae > Arcuatula > Arcuatula senhousia. The sequence goes on along the minus strand of OZ020307.1, from coordinate 29,929,303 downwards.
TCAAATGAATTGAAGATATATTCAAATGAATTGAAGATATATTCAAATGAATTAGAGATATCTTCAAATGAATTGGAGATATCTCAAAATGAATTATGGAGATGTTGGAATTAGACCTATCTTCAAGTGAATTAAAGATATCTTCAATTCAATTGAAGATAGGTACAATTGAATTATACCTAGGTGCAATTAAATTGCACCTAGGTATAATTCATTTGAAGATAGGTTCAATTGATATGAAGATATCTTTAATTATTTGAAGATAGGTGCAATTGAATTGAAGATATCTTCAATTTATTTGAAGATATCTTCAAATGATTGAAGATATCTTCAATTATTTGAAGATAGGTACAATTAATTGAATATATGTTAATTTGGCGTTCCATAGAAAATTCTGACCCCATCCCACCGTAATCATATGCACTTGAGAAAGTTGTTCTTTAAATAACTACTTAAAAAAATCAATTATTTGTGCAATAATTAAATCCATGTAACATCCTAGGACGACATTTAGCGGGGACGAAATTATCCCTTTATGGATTCCATGACGTCATTTCCTTGTCAGAGTATTTCGCGCTTCTTCAGCAGACCAAAACAACATTCAGGATTCTGTCAGGTTTTGTGGGATTTTCTGAGTACCAGTGTGTAATTTGTACTATTGGTAACAGAAAGTACATTAAGAAACCTTGCAGATAAAACGGTAAAGCAAAAATATCATGCAGGATTGAGGAAAGTGAGACAAAACCCGCAGGATGGGACTCTACTTTCATTAGAGTAAGAAACTTTTATTTATTATTATGAATTCGTCGTTGTATGTAAGACTTTATTCAGTTTATTTATGTATTTCATTATCTTACTTAGAATTTAACAAAGCTTGATCATTATCATGCATTAGATGTGACAAGTCAATGGGACGATTTCAACAGTTGCCAAAAGCTAGCTCGGTAATTTCCAGAAAATTGTTTTTTCAGGGGAAAAGACCGAGTGGTGTTTAAATAAAGATCTTTGTGTAAAATAAACAAGAGGATGAATGAAGGTTTAATCAATTGTTTTGCATTTCTTTTTTTAAATTTGTGCAGAACAGAATGTGATGTATTTTTATAAGCTCAGAGGGTTGATTGTTTTACTTGCTCCGTTCCTATTAACTTTTTAGCTCCGTAAAAGTAGACGTGTTCCGGTTTTCTCGTCAGTATATTTCTGGCACATCTCAAAAGAGGCATAATGCCGTAGGGCTCGCATCTGCAATGCTCGCTATAACACATAGACACGCAAAGCAATATGAATATTAGTCATATATTTAGCGTTTATATTTGCAATTTTGTCCGGATAAAACAGATGAAAGTGTCAATGCCAGTTTTACCAGGGAAATGATATCCATATCAAACAAGGCCTAGTGTGCTCACGAGACGGCATGATATCCAAAACAAGACTTCGTTTGCACATGTGACGTCATAAACTCCGTCATGAAAACTGACCAGTAATGATCTTCAGATTATAACCACAATAACACAACTAAAAGTAAATATAGGAAAACTGCAAAACTTGAAAATAACATACCTTTATGTTTTTGAAAGGTCCAGCTAAATGGAGAAATCTAGAGCAGTTCAAGGTCTTGAAAATAGGTCGGGCATACTTCTCTTCCTTACATGACAAATAAGTTGTCCGACTTGTTAAAAGTAGAATATAAAGAGATGTGAAAAAAAGTTGACACAACCAAACTAAATAATCAGCATCAATTAAGTTAGAAATCCACTAAGTACATGGAAAACATCCAGCAGCCTTCTACTTGACGTAACCATGGTTGATGTTGAAGTTGTATGATGAATATGTTTCCAAGTTAATGATTATCCTTAAATAATCAATGAAGATTTTCCCTCCTTACGTTGAACACCCAACATAAAGGTGAAAAGTACAAAAAAAATGTTAGCTCTTTGAAAGGATTATCTTTACAACAAAATAAAACAGTTTCTTCGTTTAGATCATAGCCAAATCTCGGATTTGTCTATTGAAAAGCTTTTAATGACAAAAAAAACGAACAATAAATAACAAAGAAAAAAAACCCAAAACAAATGGTTTTAAATTATGATATAAACGACTTAATATATATATATCAATGGGTACTACTAAGAAAATATTTAACCAAAATAAAACGATGCCCAAACAGATCATGTAGATTTGTAAAATTAAAAACAAATAACTTTAGAAATGTTCGAAAAGTCAAAAAATTAATTTCAACAGAATTGAGACCATGAGTGACAGTATGCTCCTAGGAACTTCACCGAAAATTTTTCATAAGGATTTCTTTGGATTTTGGATTAGCAAATCCTTAGATGGAACCTATTGACTGTAAAATTTTAAATCTGTATAGCTCTTTTATATTGCAGTTTAATAACGTCCAAAACAAATTGAGAACAAGCAGACAATACTGTATGGCCGGAATCTTAAATTTCTCAGAATAAAACCCTTTCTTAGCTCACCTGACCCGAAGGGTCATGTGAGCTATTGCCGTCACTTGGCGTCCGTTCGTAAACTTTTTCAAACCTTAATTCGTCTGACACCATACATCCAGTTTCAACCAAACTCGGCACAGTTGTTTATTAGCATTAGTGCTACAAAATTTTCGTTTGAATTGTTGATTTTTCGAAAAACATGGCAGCGGTGGCTAAAATAAGAACATAGGGGTAAATTGCAGTTTTTTGCAAATAACTCAAAAAACAGTGACCGATATAAAAAAATTCTGGAAGGAATACGCAATTTTCGAGTTCATTGCTTTTCTGGAAAAATCCCTCAATTAGATAGAATTTATCACGTGACTTTACCAGTTTTTGGAGCAAACTGATTTGCTGCCCCATAAGCTTACGCAAAAGCGTCTGTGGAATTTTGAGAACAATAATATTTCTGTAAACGGCAAATACTCCAATAAATTGGACAAGTTTTATTACCTGTGTAGAAAAAATTCTAAAATCTCAGATTCCATCGTTAATCAATAACAAAGCATATTTATTTTATATTAAATTGCACCTAGGTATAATTCATTTGAAGATAGGTTCAATTGATATGAAGATATCTTTAATTATTTGAAGATAGGTGCAATTGAATTGAAGATATCTTCAATTTATTTGAAGATATCTTCAATTTATTTGAAGATATCTTCAATTTATTTGAAGATATCTTCAAATGATTGAAGATATCTTCAATTATTTGAAGATAGGTACAATTAATTGAATATATGTTAATTTGGCGTTCCATAGAAAATTCTGACCCCATCCCACCGTAATCATATGCACTTGAGAAAGTTGTTCTTTAAATAACTACTTAAAAAAAATCAATTATTTGTGCAATAATTAAATCCATGTAACATCCTAGGACGACATTTAGCGGGGACGAAATTATCCCTTTATGGATTCCATGACGTCATTTCCTTGTCAGAGTATTTCGCGCTTCTTCAGCAGACCAAAACAACATTCAGGATTCTGTCAGGTTTTGTGGGATTTTCTGAGTACCAGTGTGTAATTTGTACTATTGGTAACAGAAAGTACATTAAGAAACCTTGCAGATAAAACGGTAAAGCAAAAATATCATGCAGGATTGAGGAAAGTGAGACAAAACCCGCAGGATGGGACTCTACTTTCATTAGAGTAAGAAACTTTTATTTATTATTATGAATTCGTCGTTGTATGTAAGACTTTATTCAGTTTATTTATGTATTTCATTATCTTACTTAGAATTTAACAAAGCTTGATCATTATCATGCATTAGATGTGACAAGTCAATGGGACGATTTCAACAGTTGCCAAAAGCTAGCTCGGTAATTTCCAGAAAATTGTTTTTTCAGGGGAAAAGACCGAGTGGTGTTTAAATAAAGATCTTTGTGTAAAATAAACAAGAGGATGAATGAAGGTTTAATCAATTGTTTTGCATTTCTTTTTTTAAATTTGTGCAGAACAGAATGTGATGTATTTTTATAAGCTCAGAGGGTTGATTGTTTTACTTGCTCCGTTCCTATTAACTTTTTAGCTCCGTAAAAGTAGACGTGTTCCGGTTTTCTCGTCAGTATATTTCTGGCACATCTCAAAAGAGGCATAATGCCGTAGGGCTCGCATCTGCAATGCTCGCTATAACACATAGACACGCAAAGCAATATGAATATTAGTCATATATTTAGCGTTTATATTTGCAATTTTGTCCGGATAAAACAGATGAAAGTGTCAATGCCAGTTTTACCAGGGAAATGATATCCATATCAAACAAGGCCTAGTGTGCTCACGAGACGGCATGATATCCAAAACAAGACTTCGTTTGCACATGTGACGTCATAAACTCCGTCATGAAAACTGACCAGTAATGATCTTCAGATTATAACCACAATAACACAACTAAAAGTAAATATAGGAAAACTGCAAAACTTGAAAATAACATACCTTTATGTTTTTGAAAGGTCCAGCTAAATGGAGAAATCTAGAGCAGTTCAAGGTCTTGAAAATAGGTCGGGCATACTTCTCTTCCTTACATGACAAATAAGTTGTCCGACTTGTTAAAAGTAGAATATAAAGAGATGTGAAAAAAAGTTGACACAACCAAACTAAATAATCAGCATCAATTAAGTTAGAAATCCACTAAGTACATGGAAAACATCCAGCAGCCTTCTACTTGACGTAACCATGGTTGATGTTGAAGTTGTATGATGAATATGTTTCCAAGTTAATGATTATCCTTAAATAATCAATGAAGATTTTCCCTCCTTACGTTGAACACCCAACATAAAGGTGAAAAGTACAAAAAAAATGTTAGCTCTTTGAAAGGATTATCTTTACAACAAAATAAAACAGTTTCTTCGTTTAGATCATAGCCAAATCTCGGATTTGTCTATTGAAAAGCTTTTAATGACAAAAAAAACGAACAATAAATAACAAAGAAAAAAAACCCAAAACAAATGGTTTTAAATTATGATATAAACGACTTAATATATATATATCAATGGGTACTACTAAGAAAATATTTAACCAAAATAAAACGATGCCCAAACAAATCATGTAGATTTGTAAAATTAAAAACAAATAACTTTAGAAATGTTCGAAAAGTCAAAAAATTAATTTCAACAGAATTGAGACCATGAGTGACAGTATGCTCCTAGGAACTTCACCGAAAATTTTTCATAAGGATTTCTTTGGATTTTGGATTAGCAAATCCTTAGATGGAACCTATTGACTGTAAAATTTTAAATCTGTATAGCTCTTTTATATTGCAGTTTAATAACGTCCAAAACAAATTGAGAACAAGCAGACAATACTGTATGGCCGGAATCTTAAATTTCTCAGAATAAAACCCTTTCTTAGCTCACCTGACCCGAAGGGTCATGTGAGCTATTGCCGTCACTTGGCGTCCGTTCGTAAACTTTTTCAAACCTTAATTCGTCTGACACCATACATCCAGTTTCAACCAAACTCGGCACAGTTGTTTATTAGCATTAGTGCTACAAAATTTTCGTTTGAATTGTTGATTTTTCGAAAAACATGGCAGCGGTGGCTAAAATAAGAACATAGGGGTAAATTGCAGTTTTTTGCAAATAACTCAAAAAACAGTGACCGATATAAAAAAATTCTGGAAGGAATACGCAATTTTCGAGTTCATTGCTTTTCTGGAAAAATCCCTCAATTAGATAGAATTTATCACGTGACTTTACCAGTTTTTGGAGCAAACTGATTTGCTGCCCCATAAGCTTACGCAAAAGCGTCTGTGGAATTTTGAGAACAATAATATTTCTGTAAACGGCAAATACTCCAATAAATTGGACAAGTTTTATTACCTGTGTAGAAAAAATTCTAAAATCTCAGATTCCATCGTTAATCAATAACAAAGCATATTTATTTTTACCCTTTGCTCATTCTTACACCGGAAGTTGACATGCTTTAAAAAAATTCTAATAAAAGAATCACCCCTGGGAAAACTAGCCTTTCCGTCCTATCTCGGAAATGGCGTATTAAGTGTTCAGCACCCCAAGATCTACCTGCTCTGAAATTTTCAAGAAGATCCAACAATCGATGCAGGAAATATTGCCCTTTTTGGGGGATTTTTTCATTTTTTTCACTTATTTTGCACTATATCTTGAAAACTAAACAAGATATTTCAAAAAATCAAATCGCGTATGATTGAGCACATCAAGATCTACATTTCATGTATTTAGGCCAAAGCTGTAGGGCCATTTAATTTAGGAGTTATTGACCTTAAAGCGACAAAATGTATCATTTTTCATTACGTTTCCCCTGAATTTCAAAGATTAACTTGTCTGACACCAAAAGACCAACTGCATCTAAACTTGGCACACTTGTTAAATAGCATAAATGCTACAACTCTATCGTTTAGATTTTTGTGTCGTCAAAAACATGGCCGTCATGGCTAAAAATAGAACATAGGGGTTAATTGCAGTTTTTGGCTAATAACTCAAAAATGGTTACAGATATCAAAATAATGCAAGAACCAAAAGTGATCAGCATATTAAGATCTACCTGTCCTGAAATTTTGAAATGGAAACTTGAAACTTTTGTATTTCACTAAAGGCCACACATATGAGGCATAATAGTACAATACATTGAACAAAACAATAATGCATGAACTAACTTTTTTACACGAAGTTAGTTGTAAGCAGATGACAGATGAACATATTAATAAGTGTTGCTAATTATTGAATATAGACATAACAATTTTACAGAATTTTGCCAATCCAACAAGAGTATGTCTATCTTGACTATTCATTAAATCAGAAAAACTGATATCATTTCTGTTATTATAAATATCAATTGGTAGATTCCGACTGCTGATGTGGGAGTTATTGCCCTTTTTCGTAATTTTTGCTAAGTTTTGCACTTATTTAGCTCTATATCTTGAAAACTAAAATATATGTTTCAGAAATTAAATTGCATGTGGTTAAGCACAATTACACACTAGGTAAAACGCTGTCCGCGAGAGCAAAGATATTTCGCGTTTTCACTGTACGGATATTTCGGGTTGTTGTTGACATAATTGGACACCAGGACTAAAATCGGTGTTTATGTTTTCTATATGAAGCATGGAATTTTATATGTTGACCCTTTGTCTTTTATAAAGATATATTTTCATCTCCTTTCAATTTTAATGAAATTATTCGATACTTTATCAAAAATATTTGTATTTTTTAGCAGATGTATTTTTTTTTAAAAAAATACGATAATTTACATATTTTTCTAATATTTTTAATGAACGGTGACATGGGTGATTCAAAAGACTTCAAAACAAGATTACTATTTACCCAAAATGCATTTACACCCCTTCTTTCATATTTTAACTTGCAGAAAGAGCTCGTAACAGAGAACCTACTGTACTGTTATTTCCTGTTCCGATGGGGCTGTCAAAATCTTACTGTACTGTTACTTCTGTTAAACTGTACTGATATTATGTGTTCTTGAAAATTCCAATCGTATGTAAAAAAAAAACTTCGAATTGCAAGATTGACTAACTGTCATATACACATGCAAGGCAATGTAGCTTGTAATATATACTACCCCCCGTTTTCCGAATGGTCGAGTTGGATTAGCACGACTTGATGCAGCCCCCCTGTTACACAATGCCAGATAGGCAAGTAACTATTCTAACATGTCCAATCCGATTCATTCACAAGTTACAAATTGTTGCCTCCCCCTAAGAATATTTCTTGATCTACCTACATGTACTTCAAAATGTTCTATGGGGAATCTAATGTTGCACGTATGAAAATGAGAGGGTTCGACTCAAGATTTAGCACATAGGTGCCTAGCACATATGCCTCTAGTGAAAATAAATATTCAAAAGATCATACATAATACCGACTGGTCTCAAAAACACATTACCATTAAGCTTAACCAAAAGTGAATACAGGATACTTTTTGGGCTCACCATTTACTAATCTGAACTTTCAATTTTATCAATATTTAGACATATTATATATATACTTTTTATACGACCGTAAAAATTGTGGTTGTATATATATATATAATGTTATGGCGATGTTTTTGTATGTAGACATTTGGTTTCCGTGCAGGGTTCAACACGGGTGTTTCATGCTGCGTGTCGTTACTTTTTACCTGCGCCAAAGGCGAAAGCAGGTCTAGGAGTCGGGTCACTCCGTCCGTCCGTCTGTCCATCTGTCCGTCCGTAATGCTATAGAGTGTCTGTCTTTTGTAATCTGAATCTCAAAAACCAAACTCTCGATCTTTCTGAAATTTTACACAGTGATTACAGATATATTAAAGATTCTTCCCTTTTGGGATAATTTCATAAGTTCGTTAAGAAATTAGGGCCCTAAATGTGCCTAAAAACGCTACTTTTTTATTTGTATCCACAATAACTTTTAATGTTCTGTTGGGCCAAATGCTATGAAACTTTACAGTAATGTTACTTACAATAAAAGGAAGGGTGGGGTTGCTTTTGAATGTCCCTCTTTTTTTTCGTTTAGAAATTAGGGGCCCAAAAGGGGCTAAAAACTAAACTTTTATTTGTTTTCCACAATAACTTAAGTTCTGATTGACTGATTAATATGACATTTTACATTGATGTTCCTTACCATTAAATGATTCATTTGCATGGTTTTCAAGGACGATCTTTTTTTTCGTTGAGAAATAAGGGGCCCAAAAGGGGCAACATCCAACTTTTTTATCCATGGTCCGATTTTGATAAAAAAAAATTGCAAGTTAATTTTTGCCATATATTTGATACAAAATGGAAGATGAATTTCTTCTTGACCCCACCTTTAAGGCTTTTCTGTCCAGCATTTAGGGGGTCAAAAGGGGGGAAATTGAAACTTATATTTTTAGACTGATTATTTGTGTGTTTTTTATATCCTTTAGATATTTATTTCTAAATATTCATTGTCAGTCTTTGAATTAGGTTGCATGTGAAAAATATGCATTTTCAGTCCACCATAGGTTGCAAGTGTCAAAAACTATTGACTGCCCATATTGGGCCTAGAACATACACGGTTCAATGAGTTGCCGTACGACGCAGTGGTCTTGTTATTTATATAGTAAGCTCCCGCTTAGCGGGAGCTAAATTGACTGAGTATGATGCCTCTAACCGGAAGACGTATAAGCTAGTCAGAAATCCGCACCCAATAACACGGAATGCAAAATAAAATTCCTTTTTTGTAATTTTCTATTTTAAAAAATAATAAACATATTATAATTATTGTTTTAAAATAATTTTTTTTCAAGTATTTCCAGCTATGAAATGTTTTAAATATAAAGAAGTAAAAAAAATATATATTACTACTATTTTGGTGTCCATGCTTATCACTAGAGGTCGCTCCCATCATAACAAAATGACAGAAGCGCGGGAACCTGTCATTCTAATTTTCGCGAAACAAGACCCCCCCCCCCCAAAAAAAAAAGCGGTGCATTGTCAACCAAACAAATAACTTGAATGTTTCAGCAGACAAATTTCATTTCCTGCTGCCATTACATTTACTTTGTCCCCAGTAAACATATTTGTTTTTGTTAATTTCTCTCTAGCCGGCTTTGAATTCGAAAATGAAAGTAGAAATTCTTAGGGTGCTCTATGCGAGGTCCGCACAAATTCACTTCCTTGTTCTGTTTGCAGTCGCGTTCCTTTTTTATAAAAAAATCACGCAAAAGCTTGCGTTTCTTGTTGTTATTGAAAGATAATGAGTTCTTGCTTTAATCAAATTATGAGGAACCATATACATGAAAGTTACTTAATCTGCGGGAGCTTTTCAGGTTTAACCTGTATCATATTATATAACTAACGAATGATTCCGAATTTGAGGAAATATTGAACGAGTGACCGAACAATCCAATAACTCACGAGTGCGCCTAGCACATGAGTAAAGGTTATTCGGTCACAAGTTGAATATTTCCCATTTTCGGAATCTTAAGTTAGTTATACTATTTATTACATAGATTAAACAATAATTATGGCTTTATTTGTGGCTGACTTCCTAACATTTTCAGGTGAACTATTTTCTCATGCAAGCGTCATTGTTTTCGATACTTTTAGATTGATTACCTATTACTAACATAACTCTTGATTTTCTAAGAAGGATCTGTATTCTACTTTTTAGAATATTTTAACACCCGAAATAATAGTACAGTGTTGATAGATTAATACACGAAGTAACAGTACAGAATGATTTCATGAACACAGAATAACAGTACAGTCAATATTTTTAAGATTACTGAACTTCAGTTAATAATCTATTAAATTACTAATTTTATGAATTACACTGACTAAAGATTTTATCAAAAAGCATTTATACTGGCTTTTCCTTCAAATCCGTATATTTTTCATATGTTATAACTGTGTTTCCATTGTTTTTCTAGTAATTAAGCTTCATTGGTTATTTTTCTTTTGTTTTTTGTGGATGTTTTTTAAGGATTAACCAAATATGTCCAAGACAAATATTCAATGATTTAAATTTTTACAACAAGCAGTATTAAAAAGGTAAAAACTCACGAAAATAACATGTTTAATGAGCCACCCATGCAAGTAGCCAAGACAACATAAAATATCAGTACAGAAAAAACGCGAAATATCATTTCTCTCGCGGACAGCGTTTACCTAGTGTGAATTATATCTACAAAATATGTATAGCTGTTGAGTTCAGGTGAGCGATTCCGATCCTGTGTGCCTCTTGTTTGTTATTTGGGGTTGGAGGGGACTTTATTAGAAAATGAAGTTATTAATGCTCGCTGGTCTTCTTTTTGGTAATACTGAAAAATAATCAGGAATCCTTGGCTTTTACAATCAAGATTGGGTTTTTTTCCCATGAACCCCTCAATGTCTTAGATATAACATAGAGAAGTGACTCACGAAGTTTTATTCTTTCGTGGGTTTTAGCAGCTAAATTGTACTAATTCTAATAAGAGAAAACCTTTTCCCGCCAAAATTTTAACGTCAATTACCTCAAGTTGAAAACTAAGTCACAAACCTATCTTTTTCTGCGTATTTTAAGCTCCCGCTTAGCGGGAGCTAAATAGACTGAGTATGATGCCTTCAACCGGAAGACGTATAAGCTAGTCAAAAATCCGCACCCAATAACACTGAATGCAAAATTAAATTCCTTTTTGGGAATTTCTCAATTTAAAAAATGATAAACATAGTTATTGTATTAATATAAATTATTTCAAGTATTTCCAGCTATGAAATGTTTTAAATGTAAAGAATTTGAATAAAAAATTAGGACATCAGGGATATTTTTATTATTGGCGTCCACTAGAGGTCGCGTCTATCAAAACAAAATGACAGAAGCGCGGGAACCTGTCATTCTAATTTACGCAAACCAAGACCCCCAAAAAAGCGGTGCATTATTTATCAACCAAACAAATTCAGCAGACAAATGTCATTCCCAGTAGCCAATGCAATATATTTACTTTGTCCTCAGTACACAAATTTGGTTTTGTTATTTTCTCTCTAACCGGCTTTGCATTCGAAAATGAAAGTACAAATATTCTTTGTTTACGGATGCGTTCTTCGAGGTCCGCGTCCGAAGCAATTCACTTCCTTGTTCAGTTTGCAGGTCCGTTCTTTTTCAAAATTATGGATATGAGGCACCATATATATATAAGAAAGTTACTTTATCTGCGGGAGCTTATCAGGTTTAACCTGTATCATATTACTTTTTACGTTTTATTTTTTCAATTTAAGTCATCAAATTTTAAACCTATTTAGATATTTTGTTTTTATAAATACTGCAATTTGCTTGCACGAATTTTTTTTCATATCCCAATGAACAAAATCATGGGGAAACGCCCACTTTTTACAGGAAGTTACACCTTTTTTGTTTGTTTAATAAAACTTTCATGTCCTTTTTATTTCATTGGGGATATGAAAAAAAAATGTTTTGCACATTTAGTATAATCCGCATAGCGGATTATACAATCGAATGGGCAAAAAAAAATTATGAAGTCATTCCTTAATTATTTTCAAGAATAGTAACCAACATCCTTAAAGAAACAGTCCTAGAAATAGTTTTAAGTTAATATTAAAAAATACGATGGTCTCGAGAAACAGATCAAAAGATATTTGCATATATATAGGACTCTATAAAAATGATTGAAGAATATATTTTCTTTATCTTACCTTAGTCCTTCATAAAATCTGTATAACTGTTAGAATATGGTTTACCATTCTAAATGGTATTAACAGTGGCGGATTCAGAGGGGGCAGAGGGGGCATACGCCCCCTTTCATTGAGAAATTTTATTTCATTCTGTAGAAAATTGACCAAGCAACTTCAATATGATTTCATCAATTTCTAGCATTTTAGCAATTACTCCCCCCTTTCATGGACCTCTGTGTCCGCCCCTGATTAATAGAGTAAATGTCAATTAAAAGTAATTCCGAGATAAAAATCTTGTAAAGCTTGTTGTTCTATAATAATAATATATATTTCTAAATTTGCTGGATGTTGCTTGTTAAGCTTTATTTAATCATATGATATAAGTGAAGATAAATTGTTTTAAACACAAGTAAATTTAAATTTGCAAAACAACAATTTGCAAATAATGCGCCACACTTTTTTCAGCTTACCAGGTCATGTGAGTAGCCAATGTGTTCAGCTTTACATGGGATTTCATAAAATATCTTTTATTTAACCATTTCATTTAAAATATCTTTCTTTCTGCACTTTTTAATTTCATGGGATTTTTTTATCCCATGGGATTAGCCATTATCCCATGGGATTTACCTAAATCCCATGGGATTTCCATCAAATCCCATGGGATTATTTTCTCTCCCATGGGATTATTTTCGTCCCATGGGATTTTTTTCTCCCATGGGAGGTTTTTTTCTCCCATGGGAGTTTTTTTTCTCCCATGGGAGTTTTGTTTCTCCCATGGGATTTTTGTTTATCCCATGGGATTATTATCTCCCATGGGATTTTGTTTTGTTTCCTTTGTGTTATGTTGTGCTCCCATGGGATTTTTTTATGATCAAGACGATATTTAAAAAAATGACTGCAAATGTTATATATCTTTATTGTACATTCATTCTTTATATATTTTACTGACAAACATTCAATACATGATATTTTTAAAACTTGCATGAACATACTGGTAACTCCCTCAAAAACCATCTTAATTTTACAATAATTAAATATGATTAAAAAAATATAAAGAATGAAAGTCATCATATGGTTTGAATTAAAGATAGAAAATATTGAGGTTGACACCACTTAATATATACAAGTATGTTAAAGGCATATTTCCTACCAAAATAACATTTTTGTCCCCAATTTTTTAGTGTATTAAATACAGCCATCGCTTGCAATCCAGATCTTGGATGTTTTGTTCTCCAAAGACTTTAATATGGTGACAAATTAAGAAAACTCAATGTGAACTTTTTAAATCAACTTCATTTATGAAATACCAGCCATTATTCATTTTCTTTGTTTGACGGCTTTGCTGTTTTTGTCGATATGAAGATATCTACTTCAAAATACAGTGTACTGGCTGTGTTTTTGAACAAGCAACGTTTATAAACAAACTTAAATACAGTGTGCATGCTTAAAGCCTGTGAATATGATTTTTTTTAAAAGCTTTTCAAATATTATTTAGTGATGATTGTTTTTTCAATTCTTAGATTAATAGGGTCATGAGGGTATCATATCCTTTTTTTTCATATGTGTAAAAGAAGACAAAATAAGTTGTTTGTTAGCCGTTTTTTGTTAGTTCAAAAATTTTATTTTTCATAGACAATATCATATAAAGTAGAAAAAAACTGTGAGCATAGCACACAAATATGCTGCTAACAACCAACCTGATATTTTTAAAATCTACAATATGTCAAAAAGATATTGTCAAAATATGAAATTACATTAAAAGGACCAGAAGGAATTTTCAAGCTGAGGTAAAACTAAACTAAACTTGATTTCTTTAGTGATGGTGGTGGATATTCCAATAAATCATGTGCAAGTTCTAATTAAATTATTATACAATTGGCAATACTGAAAGTCTTAATAATACAAAAAAAAATAACTAAGGAAAATAATATGTCTTACAGCTGTTTATGCAAACTACCTCTTTATTATTTATAACAAAAGGAACCTTTTCATGTATGTTAAAAAAAAAAAATTAAAAATCAAAACTACATTGAAAAGTATGTATATACATAAAACACAAAAATAAAAACATGATGTTTTTTTTAATTAAGATATACATTCCCAAGTTAAGTAATGACACATTTGTCTAAATTTAATCCCACTATTTTTCAGAACTGATGTGTCACAAATACCTAACTTAACAAACCAAGTTTGGAAAACTACAATGTTTGAAACAATGATTTCATTGATAAAAAAATAACAAAATACAAGATAAAAGTACATTAAATATACAAATATTGTCTTTTAAGTATAAGCCATTTGCAACTTTTTGAATAAATAAAAAGTAGTTCTTTTGGCTCCAAATTTATTAAAGAAAAAATACAATCCCATCCATCTTTTAATTGTTAAAAAACATTATTGTCAAATTTCATAATCAAATTTCATAATCAGATAGCAAGAGCTCAAGTTATTGTGGGAACACTAAAGTTAACAGACAGACACAGACAACAACACCATACCATCATTATATGTCAACAATATTTTTGCAGTTCTATAAATAATTAAATAGTTAACCTGCAATTTAATACTCATTGATAAAATTTATAAAAAAAGAATCAACTTATCTGAAAAGTTATAACTGTTTTAAGCAAAATATATTGGAACAATATTTGTAAACCAATTAAATGAAAAAGTTCAAACATTGTCTACAAAATGAGTTGAAACCTATTTTTTTTATACTTGTTTATCTTTTTGATGACATTTCATTAAAATAAATGAAAATTCTGTAGACTAAATTTAGATCCCATAACAATTTAAACTGTTACACAATGACAACATTTTCTCCTCTAACAGTCAAATGTCACAACAATTACTGTTGCTCTGTCCTAACGACCTCTTTTCTTCGCAACCTTGACTGACGTAACCTTTCTACACTTCTGTATATGTCTGTCAACTACTTCTAGAGCATCTTTTTCCAACACTGAACACCGTTTCTGCGGAACCTAAAAACACAAAATGAGTATATTTCAAGTACAATTATATGCCTAATAGTCTACATATTCATGTATAGGTATGAAAATTTATTTCTAAACAACAAATAAATGATATGTATAATACAAATGACAACAAAGTTCCAGACAATAAATTTTGCTACGCTTGAGGCGCGTTTCGTCTATTCAAAACTCATAAGAGCTAAAGCTCATTCCTGCTACACCAAATGTTAAAATTAAATAAGTTAAAAAATATTGAAGATATTTACATAAGTTTAGGATTTTTTTAATTGATCATGTTGATAAGATGTGAAAATGCAACATTACAGGTAGAAGTTTGATGAATTTTGGGTGATATTTTGGCATTTAAAAAAGCTTCTCTGTATGGGAGTTGGTGATTTATGTATCATTTGAGCATCAAATATATGTAGTAGTTTTTACTGTTTTTTTTTAATTCTCCACTGTTATTATTTCTTTTGATTTATGACTAACTTTTACATATTATATCAAACCTTGTACTTCTGGAATTGGTCTAATCTGGGGATGTTTGGAGTTGGCACATCGCTCTGTAATTGTCGTAAATACTCCTCCCACCAGGCATTACTTGCTGCAGACACCCGTCCTGTTGACTTCCATTTAGGTAGGTCAGCTGACATCTTCTGGATTGTGGCTTGGAAATCTTCCTTATGGTCTGCTACAATTTCTTCTGGTGACAGGTTGGGAATTAGAGGTGTGATGTCTTCCTCACGAGCTATTTCTTTTTGGAGTGGCCAGTTTTTATATTTTAGTATAACTCTCTGATTGCATTTTTTAAAAACAAAAACATGCTTGTCCATAATATCCTTGAAGATAAAATCTGCTTGGTCTGCAAGGGCCCGGAAATTAAAGATTGAAGATAAATGCGAAACTGCTGGAGAGGGTTCCACTGATGTCTTAATTATGTGGTGAAGATCTGATACGTTACTGCTGGCTGCTGGTTGCATTTGACAGAAATTCTACTGAAGAATTGGTCGACATCCTCGTGCGTATGCCCAACCATAAGAAAACTGAATTTAATCTAAAAAAAAAGCAAAAACAAAATTTGAAAACTTTTAATCATGTCAAAACAGCATTACCTTACAACAAATAAATACCGGTAGTGTAAAATCAACAAGTATTGACTTCTGTTTTAAAATAACAACAATCAGCTGTCCAATAAAATGTTCTTCCTTCTTTATATCAACTGGATGGAGCCTTCCTGGAAGGCATATGTTGTCTGCCTATCTATGTTTTTTGATTAACTAAAGTAGATGAGTTATGGGTATAAAATCTGCCTGCTGCATGTAGCCTGGACTGAAGTGCAACAGAACTTTGTATACAAGTCCATTATTTTAAAAATATTCATCAAACAGTATTAAAGTAGTTAATTTTCGGGCATGAAATTACTTAACACCATAAAGTACATAAGGATTAAGCTGCATGCAAAGAGTCTGTAACATGAAGTTGATTGGAAAAGTGTGACAGAAAGGACAAGATAGGATAAGAGCACAAATTGGCCCCCTTTATTGGACAATTTTTGAAATTGGAATACTGAATTGTAACAGTCTACTTTTGTGATTTAGAAGTTAAATTTTTGGAATAGGCAAAAGTTTAATAAAAATTGACAAATTGCATAGTTAGACATGTGCATAAAAGGACAAAACTATGAAATGTAGCAAAATTGACATAAAATTATCAAAATGATAACGGTTTTTGTGAGATTTAAATATGAGTGGACCTGCGGCCGACAAAGAAAAATTCTGGAAACATTAGATCTAGTATGCCAAATCAACAGTTAAAATATTTTTGTAAGCTGCTTGTCTGTCATAGTTATTTTAGCCAAAAATATATATTAATATACCAATTTTTCAGTAATTTTGAGAAAAAGCTACTTTTTCATCAAGTTTGATCAAATGCTAAAATGAGATTTGACCTATTCCTTGTTTAAACATTTATTATCTTTTATCATTTAATATTAAATAAATCTATATTTTAGCATAAAATTTCACTTTGAAAAAGGGGCCAAAAATAGCTCTTATCATACATTGTCCTTTGCATTTAAGTCCTGTATATATAAAAACTAAAGTATTTGTCAAACAGGAAGTAAATAGTTTTCTGGCATTAAATCGCTTAACACAATATAGTACTACAGGATGAGGCTGCATTCAAAATATTAAGACCCTGCTGAATTTAGTTGCTTGGAAAAATGTATTGGAAATTTGCATTTAAGTCATTTATCTATAAAATCTCAAGTATTTGTCAAACAGGAAGTAGTTAGTTTTCTGGCATCTAATTGCTTAACACTGTATAGTACTATAGGATGAAGCTGCATGCAGAATATAAAGAGCTTGCTGCATGTAGTAACACTTAGTTTCAGAATAAGTTTATTTTTCTATACAACATTTTTAATTTTAAAACTACTTGAAAATCTATGTCACTCAAAAATGGCATAATTTGGTTAATAGGAAGTAGGTGAGCAACAGACCCGAAATTGAATCCCATGTTATATGATCCCCACCTTGATGCTGTATACAAAATATCAAGTTGCTGTGATTAGTTGTTGACGAAAACAGTTTATTGATAATTATCTATAAAAAGAATATAACATACCTTTCTCACAATATCTGCTTTGACCAGCATAGCCAGAAACATCAAAACAAAGTTGTTTTTATTATCTTTACCAGCATTGTCGGCTTGGATGTACAGTGTAGGTGGAAGGCCTCCTCCATTTGACTAAAATACAATAATCTGAATTAATAAAATAATAGGATGGAGGCGTTCATTGCCTAGCTGCAAGCACAGCTTGATTATTCAATTTTCTTTGTTTAAAAGGAAAGAAAACAGGAAGAAATGTTTGATCATTTGTAAACATGATAATCATAAAAACTTCTTTTTAAAACTCCAAATTTAGTTTTAGCAAATGATTGTGAATTTTGTGGTTGATTCTGAAAAGGCTCCTATTAATGTGTGATGTTACTCTCCAAATTTTGAATAATAATGTTGACAATAATTACTTCATTTATATGCAATATCAATGACATTAAACATGTACATTGAAGAAGCAAATATACATGTATATGGACCTTAACTTAAAAAGTAAAGCTGTTCATGCATAAAATAAAGTTTGCATCAGCTTTATCTAACACTAACCAATACACATCTAGTGGTGAAGTATTAGAGATATGGCCTTTAACCAAAATTACCTTTGCAATATCATGAAGACAAGCCACTAAGCAGTTTAAAGTAATATTACAGTTGGATGTAAACTGGTCTGTCCAGGTAAATGCGTAAGCTTTCTTTAAATTATGGCTCAATACCCCAGTAACATGGTGGTGAAGAGTTGTAAGTTTGCTGTCATTCTATAGAAAAAAAAAGTTAAATAAGACATATTTTTAATACTTTAAAGGATATATTTGTACTTCTATCAAAGGTAAACAAATAATTTTTTCTATAACATTTTGGTGCACCAATTATACCTACTTATTCCAAAAGACGATCACATGTGGTCAAATCAGCAAATACCTCACAATAAAACACAAATAATTAATTATTATTGACATAAATATTTCTTGAAAATGTCTGACCATACAAAATTAATCATAAAGAAAAATCATAAATTTCTGTGCAAATTATCTGCTTTAGATGTTTGATTCATGATTTGTTTGTTTTCTTTCAATAAAAAAACAGCTTTGAGTTATTTCTGAACTATATTTTATGTAGTACAGTGGTATTACACTGAGCATCTTTTCAGAGCATGTTACCAAGTTTAAGCAAAGGCAAAAACATATGCACAAAGATACTTCTTATGACAAAATTTTTTAAAAATTCTTTCCGACCAATTTTTTAGCTCACCTGGACCGAAGGTCCATGTGAGCTATTGCCATCACTTGGCGTCCGTCGTCGTCGTCTGTCGTCTGTCGTCGTCTGTCGTCGTCGTCGTCTGTTAACAATTTTTCAAAAATCTTCTCCTCTGAAACTACTGAACAGAATTTAATGAAACTTGGTATGATTGATCCTTAGGGTGTCCTGCATAAAAGTTGTGTTTCGATTTTTGATTCGTTAAAAAACATGGCCGCCCTGGCTAAAAATAGAACAGGGGGGTCAGACTACTGTTTTTGGCTTGTAATTCAAAAAGTATACGAAATAGATGAAATCTGATGCCACGCTACTACTTCAGGATCAAAAGTTCTACAAAAGTCTCCATTTGGTCAAAGTTGTCAGATGACCCCTTATAGGGGTAATGGCCCCTTAAAGGTGAAAAATAGCATTTTTTCATGTTTTTGCCCTATAGTATGAAAACTATTGCAGATAGAGAAAAGCTGTTGCTTGCTTAAATGTTCAGCTCATTAAGCTCTACAAAAGTCTCCATAGGGTCGAAGTTGTCAGATGACCCCTTATAAGGGTTACAGCCCCTTAAAGGCGAAAAATAGTGATTTTGGCCTATAGAATGAAAACTATTGCAGATAGAGAAAAGCTGTTGCTTGCTTAAATGTTCAGCTCATTAAGCTCTACAAAAGTCTCCATAGGGTCGAAGTTGTCAGATGACCCCTTATAAGGGTTACAGCCCCTTAAAGGCGAAAAATAGTGTTTTTGGCCCATAGAATGAAAACTATTGCAGATAGAGAAAAGCTGTTGCTTGCTTAAATGCTCAGCTCATTAAGCTCTACAAAAGTCTCCATAGGGTTGAAGTTGTCAGATGACCCCTTTTAGGGATTATGGCCCCTAAAATAACATTTTTTCATGTTTTTGGCCAATATAATGAAAACTATAGAAGATAAAGAAAAGCTGTTGCTTGCTTAAATGTTAATCAGCTCATTAAGCTCAACAAAAGTCATCATTGGGTCGATGCTGTCAGATGACCCTTATAGGGATTATGGCCCCTAAAATAACGTTTTTTCATGTTTTTGGTCAATAGAATGAAAACTATCACAGATAAGAGAAAAGCTGATGGTTGCTTAAAACTTCAGCTCATTTGAAGCTCTACAAAAGTTTTCATTGGATCGAAGCTGTCAGATGACCCCTTAAAGGAGTTATGGCCTTTTGATGGTCTAAAATAGAATTTTTTCATGTTTTTGTCCTATTATATGAAAATTATTGCAAAAAGCTGTAGCTTGTCTTAATTTGGGTCAAAGCTGTCAGACAAACCCTCAGGCATGTCAAGGGATGACAATTTGATTCTAAGGCAGAGGCCTGACAGTTTCACGTATAGTCTGTAAATGTAATTCATCCTGTAGGCTATCCTCTACTACAGGCTTATATACTTAATACATTAAGATTTGAAGAATCAAAAATTGAAGACAATCTAATCTTTAGCCTCTTGACTCTGAGATAGAGGAAATTTTTAATTGTGTATGATATGGATTCGAAACAGTATCAAATTTTTGAAATTGCAACCTGGATAACAAAATGTGCCTCACAGACCTCTCAAGTGTCACTCAACTCACGTGTGACATCTTGTCATTAATTTGGCAGCAACTTTCTATGACCTTTTTCTTTGAATCTGACCCATGCAGCTCATTTATTATTGGAAAAAGTTGAGCCTGGATTTTTAATTTTGCACACTTTTTATTTAATTTTTAAAGCTATTATGATATTTTCCACCTAAACTACCATCCTGCTTTTTTCATTTAATTGAAAGCACTGTCCTGCCTATTTTTATTTATTTCTGGATTTTTGATTTCCTGTCTTTATATTTCAAATTTCACTATAGCCCCCTCCCCCCCCATAAAAATCAAATGTTCTGTCCCTAATCTTTTTGTATATATGGCCTTATATAGTTTAAATATGGAAATATTTGGTACTTATGATATATTTGTCACAGGGCATGTTGGAATTCAGGATCTCCTAGGGAAAAGTTCCTTGGACAATTCTGAATTGCTCTGGATTAAAAGGTGTCCTGTTGTTCCCATAACAATGTATGCACAGAAGCAATCAACTTAGCAGACCTCATGACCATAGTTGTGACAAACATATATCAAGCATCTCAGACAGATTTCTGTGGAAGGGAATGCATTTAAATATGAATTTAAAAAAATAAAGGGGTGCAACTGGGATTTTGACAAATTAATATCTCTTGGAATTTTGAATATTGTCTCCTAAAGTGAGTAAAAATGCACCCCCTTTATTCCTTCAGTAGGGCCTGAATCTGTTACACAAATCAAAGTAGCAAATGTTTTTTTTGTTTTTTTATGCAATCAGGTGTTGCTCAGCCTTTTAAGATCATGCAAACATTGTTCAAAATGTTTAAATCCCTCCCCCTTTCCACACCCAATTTTAATATTCTAACTCAAATACTTTGTATAATTTATTTATAAATGTCAAACTATGAACTAGTTCTAGGCCAAAACATTTTTTAATAGTTGCATGCATTTGATCTGACATAGGTTTAACCTTTAAATTCTTTAAATGTGGTGCTCCCACGAATGGAGGAACCTACAGTAACAGGAATGGCGCATGTGTTACTTCCTTTTCCGGTTATAAACATGTGAGTCTGACATTCATCAAATTTTCTTAAAAACTTTACTTATATTTCAGACAATAATAATTGTTATCTGAATTGTTGTTAATGTTAGAAAGTTATTTGAAGATTTGCAAATTTGATTTAACATTGATATCGTTTATGTACAATGCTGTCGGCATTTTATACGCACCTAAGGGTTATGATTGTCAAAAACTTCTGAAACAACAATCATTTTTTAATAAAAGTTCTCTACCAAATAGCTGAATCTTTCCTCTATTTTGCACAATTTTCATTTTTTAAATTACATAACATAAAGCTCTAATAAATGGTACTGAAAAGGAGCACCCTACTTTTTGGTCAGCATAAAAATGTCGGCTATTTGTACGCAGTCAAAAATTAGGTCATCACAGTCTATCCCCCTTTATGTAAATGAAGTCATGGCTAACTTTGTATTGACCTTTCATCATTTCCAGAAAACATGTCAAAATATAGGCTGTTTCAAAAAAGTGTGCTTGGAAAATTTTTAGTTTTACCGACAAGGTGGTACTTTGTCATAGCAGAAGTAATGTAAACTATATAAAAGTACCAACATTATTCAAAATTAAGAAATATTGCTTCAAAATAAAAATAAAATCTCATTTTTTATTACTTTTCTTCATTCTAAGAAAAAGAAATGAAAACGATCTCATGTTTATGTTTACAAATTACCATGTGCGTATACATACACGATGCGTATAAATACCCGACAAAGCTGTATATCATATTTTACAGTCCTTTTCTCAGATTGTGTGATTTTTCCCTATCTACAGTACATAATTTGTACATGTATTTACTGATCCGTCGCCTTTTAGCCATCACTGCATACTCAACACAATATACAAAATACACAAAACTAGCTTGGCATATTACTATTAAAGGCTGATATCTCTGATGACTCCATTTGTGCAATTCACTTTTCAATTTTATACATATATTTATTCTACCCGTCGTCTTTTACCCATCACTGCACAACCGATGCACAACAAAATATATAGAATACACAACACCAAATTGGCATATTACTATGAAAGGCCGGTAAATATTCCATCCCAGTTGTTGAGTACATCTCGGCTTCAGACATGTAAAAAAAAACTAAACAATTACAAATTATGTCTGGTCTCATATCAAGGAGTTATCAATAACTATATTTTTAAATGTGCACTTGCAAGTCCTGTGATAAATATTCTTCCAGTACATTTCCGAAAAGTGAAAGTACATACATGCTGAAACCAAGTCAACATGTATAGTAGGTCAACTTGTTGAAATCATTTAGAAATGCTTTTAAAATTGTACATACATGTAGGTTTTTAAAACTGATGGAACAATTTTAAACATTATAATTAACATATTGAAGCGTACATGACACACCAAATACATTGTAGAGGTCAGGCTTTGAAAACTGACAGACCATTTAACTTGATAGGGGGCATGGGTGCATTTTATTATTTCAATACATTGCAACATAATACGGTATTCTTTTCAATTTTTGGCATTTTGTTATACATAGGCAACTTGTCTTAATGTTAAATTAAAGTTAAGCTCGATTAACATTAAATTAATGTTAATTTTTCAATAATTTAAATTCTTCTTCAGAATATTTTTTTTCTAACCCTCTGCTGCCAAAACATTTTTATTTTCAAAAATTGTTTTCCAAATATTTTCTAGAAAAAATCAAGACCCCCTTCAAGTTATATGGTTGTTCCCTAGGTAATTTTTGGCCAGATTTTATGCAGTGAAAAATCTGGGTAATAAAATGGTGAATGTGGGGCGGGCGGGAAATTTTTTTAACAGTTTTATCAGCAACTACTAATCACAGCCACTTGATATTTGGTATACAGCATCAGGGTGGGGGGTGGGGTTCCATAACGTGGGATACAATTTCAGGTATGTTGCTCATCTATTTCCTGTTCAACTAAGTCCAGCCATTTTTGACTTTGACAGATTTTCTGAATTATAAGATATTGATTACAAAATTTGTCAGTTGTCCATGTTAAATGGTATTTAAGAAAAAGAAACGTTATACATGTACATTTAATACAGCTTGAGTGTCAAACAAGTGAACTCGGTAAAAAATTATAAGTTTGATTGTTCTTAGGTTTGTGTGTGTATTTTTTTGTTTTTCATTTACTGCCCTTCTAGACTAAAATATGTCTTGTAAAAACAGACATCTTATAAGCAGGTATATTAAATGGAATTGTCTTGTGTTATAAAAGGATATTTAAACTTATACACATACATTGTATTTACCCCTCTATCATGCCTATGAACATGATGAACCAACAGCAATTACAGACTTAGCCAAATTCTTTTGGAGTAGACTTGACATTTGGTTTGACAATGAAACACAATTTGACTTTCTGGTCTGTCAGTCTGTCAAAAACATTATTGGGCCAAAATTTTCTTTAACTTTGTTATTGTCGTAGTAGTGTTTTCTTGTTGTTTTGTGTTTGACAATATAAAAATTTTAAAATGAAATAATATGCTTAGATACATACATACAAACAAACAAATGGCTAGTACGTAACTAAAAAATAGTTAATGAATAAGCAAATCAATTTGCTAGGGCTAAATTAATAGCATCATAATTTTGCATTGTGGGAGAGAGGGGGTCACTTCCTATGTAAAGTGATATACAGACCTGCTGCAGGAATGGGCCTGATTTTTTTGCCTTGAAATATATGATGTGGTACAAATGTATCTAACTAACAACATACATATATAAATGGGTCATAATTTTTAAACAAAAGCTGCTAAAGTTGTAACACAGCATGCTTCTAATCACTAAATTATTTTACTCGAACAAGCTCAAAGGCCGATACAGAGGGAACAGAGAGGGTGACAGTGTGTAAGCACCCAACCCCTTTATTTGAAATTTAAAAAAACAAAATTGTATTAAATTGACCAACCTACTCCTATTTTAAATTTTCATTGAAAAGATGGAAATTTGTCAAGTTTTGCAATTATGCCCCCTTTTATTGTTTAATTGTAGTTCCAAAAGCGTGAAAAGGGACACTAAATGCCACTATTTTATTTGTTCCCACAATAACTTTGGTTTAAGTTGGCAAGTAGCTATGAAATATGACAATGATGTTCCCTTCCATTAAGGTGGGATTGATTTTGGGGGTCCCTATTTTTATGCTCTATTGACAAAAGAAAATATAGTGTTCAGGTCTAGTTGTCTGCCTGTCCCAAATGTTGTGAAATGGGTCATTATGTCTTTTGCACATATTCTTGTTTTATTTAGAAATATGGTACCCCCCAAAAATGGGCAAAAATCAACTTTTTTTCTGGTCCAATTAAAAAAACATTTTGTAAATATAAAGGTAATAACAAAATTATCAAACTTAGAGAATTAAACTCGTTTGTCCATCAGACAAGACAAAACAAGGAAGACATACTGGATAATTTAAAGATCGCAATGGTCCTGACTTAATGGTACAGGCATTAAGAAAGTGAAGTTAAGCACAGATAAGGAAATTCTTCTCAAGCAAGTAGTTGATACAAAATGGAGGATTTATTTTTGCAACCCTATTCTTCCACTAAGATATTGAACAAAAATTTAAACTTTCTTTTGTTGTCCAATTTCTAGAAAAAAAATGTTTTGCTAATTAATTATTGGTAAGTAGTGGAGAAAAAAAATGAGGATTAATTTTTAAACCCCCTATTCCCGTTTTAAATGGAGGGACCAAACTGGGGGAAAAATGAAACGTAGCAGATACATACCTCTTAATTGGAGGCCAAAAGCCAACATTTTTAAAGGACTGCAAATTTTTGTGATCGTATTATGTTATGGCGATGTTGTTGGTTGTCATGTTACAGACACTTTGGTTTCCGTACACAGCTTTAGTTGCAGTGAACCAATTGAAATAAAAATTTTGATATGATGTTTATAACAACTAAAGGAAGGTTGGTATTGCATTTAGGGTTTCTGGCCCTTAATGTTTCAAAAATAACAAGTAATAAGTGTAACAGCGAAACTGTTACTAAGTCTCCCAAACGAAGTTTCCCAATTGACTCCCATGTAATAATCTCAGACTCGCCTATGGTTACAAATTCTTTCTATTAAAATAAGTAGTAATAAAATATATGGTTATAGGGTGGGGATCTCAATGGCTTTAAAGATATTAAGGATTTTGTAATTTGAGGGGGGCGGGGCATGACCCCCTGCGACCCCCCTATGGTACCAAATGATTTGTCTTATCATAAGGAATAATAATATATATGGTTATAGGGTGGGGATCTCAATAATTTTAAAGATATTAAGGATTTTCACTTTTGAGGGGGGCGGGGCATGACCCCATGGGACCCCCCTATGGTACCAAATGATTCGTCTAATCATAAGGAATAATAATATATATGGTTATAGGGTGGGGATCTCAATAATTTTCAAGAAATTAAGGAGTTTGTAATTTGAGGGGGCGGGGCATGACCCCATGGGACCATCCTATGGTACCAAATGATTCGTCTTATCATAAGGAGTAATAATATATATGGTTATAGGGTGGGGATCTCAATGATTTTCAAGATATTAAGGATTTTGTAATTTGAGGGGGGCGGGGCATGACCCCCTGCGACCCCCTTATGGTACCAAATGATTCGTCTTATCATAAGGAATAATAATATATATGGTTATAGGGTGGGGATCTCAATAATTTGAAAGATATTAAGGATTTGTAATTTGAGGGGGCGGGGCATGACCCCCTAGGACCCCCCTATGGTACCAAATGATTCGTCTTATCATAAGGATTAATAATATATATGATTATAAAGTAGTTATTTGAACTATTTTCGACATATTCAAAAAATATCATTTTTTGGGGTATTTGGGGGGGCGTGGCACAGCCCCTGGGGGGTCTCCATACTTGAATTTCAGGGAGAAGCCACATCTCATAAGGTTCTACCACTGTGCCAAATTTGAAATAGATCGGTCAAGTATAAAGTACAAAAGGGCCCCGGACAAAGTTGGCGGCGCGAGAAAGAAGAAGAAGAATAATAATAATAATAAGAAACGCAACAAAAACAATAAGTCTCCAAACTTCGTTTGGGAGACTTAATTAATTATAAGGGCAAAAGGGGCTTTAATTGCTGTTTTGACAAGACATCTGTAGAATGTTAAATTTCATCTGATTTTGATCATTCTTTTTTAATTGTATTCCTCAATAAATGAAGGGGTAGGACCTTTTTCGGGACACCGGGATTGGCCATATTTAAGCGCGGGATTCCGGGATTTGGACAGTTTAAGTAAGGGATTCCGGGATAGAATTATATCAACTTGACCGGGCTTCAGAATTTTCTCATTTTTAAGTCTGGATGACGGGATTTTGTAAAAATTAGTTCAGGATTCCGGGATCAGACCCCTCCTACCCCCCCCCCCTCATAAATTATGTCAGCAAAATGTATCAACAGTTTTGATGTAACTTGCACTGTTACATTGCTATGTGGGGTCTAAAAGGGACCAGTCCCAAAAAATCGACTTTTTTATTTGTGGTCAAAATCTTTTTTTCATTGAAATCTTTGTAAAAATCCCTGCAAGACTGTGTATTATAATCAGATTTGCAATATATCCTAACTTATTCGAAAATTAAGGGGTCAGAGGGTCCAAAAACACCAATTATAAGAGTTTTGTCTCAGCAATATGGTTTTATTCAAAAAATTTAGTAGCGGGCTGCCCAGTTCTTACTTTGTTTTAAGGTTAGTGAGGACACCTGTCATGTGACCAAAAACAGCTTAAAATGCAAAAAAACAAATGCAAATGTCACAAATACTTTGAATCTTGTGTTAAATAGTTTCATTTAATAAAACTTCATCAAAATAGATTAATTTTGATACAAATAAAACAACTATTCCTTCATAAATAAAATTTTCAAATAAAACAAGGGAGATAATCCACTTGAAAAATGACAAAAAAATTACAAAGATTTGTATTGTAGACAGAAAAGTAAGCTGGTGACCCCCAGTTTTTATTGTTTTATTTCAAAATATATTGTATTTCATTGATTTTTATCAAATAAAAATAAAATTTAAATTCGTGGATTTTTTCTGCGACAAGATTTTATGCTAATTATTTGGCCTTTCCTATATAATCTATAGTAATTTGGGAAAACTTTGAGCCTTAATTTTGGGAAAACAAGCCTGGAAAGGGGGTCCAATATTTTAACACAAGATAAAGTATATACCTAATACTGATATATCAAAAAATTGGACATTTTAAATTCGGCATTATTTTTGGGGTCAGGTGTCCTCACTAACCTTAAAACCATTTTCTTAACAACTAGAGAAAGTTTCCTCATGCATTAAGGGATTGTGGCCCCTACAATTTCAGAGAAAAAGGGGAAAAAAGGGGTAAATAAATTCTGTCAACAATATGTAACAACAGCACTGTCATATTGCAACTAGGAGTCAAAAAGGGGCCACATGCCAAAAATCGACTTTTTTATTTGTGGACCAATTTACAAAAATTTTTTCATTGGAATCCTTGTTAAAATCCCTGCCTGTGTTTTTTGATAATATTTGCAACATCAACCATTTTGGGATCAATGGGGCAAAGTCACAAAAAACACCTTATGAGTTTTCCTTGAAGGTTGGTATATTATAAATCAAATATGCATTGAAAGTCCACTAAAGAATGCATGTGTCAAAAAGCTTTGTGAGTCCACCATGGGCTGCATTTGACAATTTATATTTGGCCGCAAACATACAGGGCTCAACATGTTGTGGTTTGCAAGGCGTAGCTTTTTATTAACTTGTTTTAGCCTGCTTTTGAAGAAAATGCTATTGGATTATTTCCAATCATATCAATGTGTGTAAAAATTCCACGAATGAATGCATTTGCAAAAAAACCTTGCTGTTCACAAGTGCCGCACATGTCCAGAGAAATTGACTGTCCATATTGGGCCTTAAATGTACATAGTTCAACATGTTGCTGTCATTTCATGTTGTGCTTGGCAGAGCTTTATAAGATTTATTAATGATGTTATATATTTATTTGTAGACTGTAGCTATGCCCCGCAGACGTAATTGGAAGAAGAGTATTGCCAAGTCTGGTGATGCGAACCCGATGTCTAAGAAGAAACGAACGGATTTGACTGGGGATCCTGGCCCCGGTGACACTACTTGTAGTGTCACCAACAACAGGTCAAATGACTCTGACTGCCATGACCAGGTGGCGGGGGATCCTGTCCTCCTTAACAACAGGTCAAATGATAGCTCAAATGATTGCTCAAGATATTGCTCAAATGATTGCTCAAATGATTGCTCAAGAGATTGCTCAAATGATTGCTCAAGAGATTGCTTAGAAAATTGTTCACGTGATTACATACATGGCTGCTCAAATGATTGCACAATTGACTTTATCTCAGATAACACTTTGTTAGATAACTCATGCTTTGAAAATACTTTGTTAAACTCATGCTTTGAAGATAACTCATACTTTGAAAGCTCTTTGTTAGATAACCCATGCTTCGAAAACCCTAATAAAGACATTCAAAATCAAGTTACAGTCAATGAAGTAAACATTTTTGATAACATTTATTTGAAGTTTGGGAGTTTTGATCAATCTGATTCACAGTTTTCAAGTCTTACAAGAGGAAATCAGTGTACATGCAATTGCTTAGTTTATTTGGCTTTTGTTTCCGCAAAAATGCAAGATCAACGGGTTGATTTAGACAGTATTTTGAACATAGGAGACTATATATATTTAAGGACTGTAGAGAAACTTCGTAAGGAGGGTAGATTCAGAAACATGTTACTGTCTTTTGATGAAATTCCAAATATAGTTGAAATAAGAGGTAATAAATTACAAATACAAAAAAAAAGATGTCCTGTTTGGTAGTGCTGTTCAGTCTGATTCCACTGATGATTTTTTAACATTACAAGAAGCACTTGCTTATGGATTTCAACACACAAAGACACTTTTAGTGATGATAGGTTCAATATGTTCTGGTGTCTACTATGATTGCAATACTTATTACTTCTTTGATTCACATTCTCATGGTCAATCTGGTCTGTATGAGCCATATGAAACCAAAGGTACATCAATACTGATAGGATTTGAAAACATACAAAGTCATATTTATTACATGTATTCTTACTACACAAGCATGCATATTGATTTACAGTCACAATTTGAAATTCTGCCAGTCGATTTTATAAACATGGATGCCACATTAGTACTTCAAAGACAGATTCAAGAGTATTTTGAAGATCAAAACCGAAGAAATCTTGTGGAACATTTAGACAATAAGCAAGGTGAACCTGAAACAATTAATAATCGCAAAGAATACATGAAAAAATACATGCAAAATAGGAGAAAAAGTTCAATTTTTCGGGAAAAAGAAAGACAAAAGGATGTTAATGCTAAAAGAATTGCTAGAGAAGATGATGATGTCAGACAATATGAACTAGACAAGAAAAGAAAAGCTAGAGAAGATGGTGATGTTAGGCAAAAAGAACTAGACAAGAAAAGAAAAGCTAGAGAAGATGCTGATGTTAGGCAACAAGAACTAGACAAGAAAAGAAAAGCTAGAGAAGACGATGATGTCAAGCAACAAGAAGTTGAAGACAAAAGGTTAAGAAGAGAGGATTTAATATATAGATCATGTGAAAGAGCACGAGACAAAAAAGCAAGACAGAAAGTTAGAGAAGATGATGATGTCAGACAAAAAGAACTAGACAAGAAAAGAAAAGCTAGAGAAGATGATGATGTCAGACAACAAGAAGTTGAAGACAAAAGGTTAAGAAGAGAGGATTTAATATATAGATCATGTGAAAGAGCACGAGACAAAAAAGCAAGACAGAAAGTTAGAGAAGATGATGATGTCAGACAGCAAGAAGCTGAAGACAAAAGGTTAAGAAGAGAGGATTTAATATATAGATCAAATGAAAGAGTAAGAGACAGAGAAGCAAGACAAAAAGCTAGAGAAGATGATGGTGTCAGGCAAAATGAACTTGAAAATAAAAGGAAAGCTAGAGAAGATGATGATGTCAGGCAATTAGAACTTGAAAATAAAAGGAAAGTAAGAGAAAATGATCAAGTGAAAGACAAAGAAAGGATTTCCAAGCAATCCTCTAGAAATAGAAATCGATTGAAGAATAAAACATATGAAACACTCTTCAAGAGTCAGAAAAGACAAAACAAAGATTTTGTTTGTCGTGAAAATAAACTGAAGAAGCAAAGACAAACTGGATCTTCTTTACAACATTGTATTGATATATTTCACCAAAAAATGTTGCATGGTCCTACATATATTTGCACATCATGCCATCAGACATGGTTCAGTGATTCAGTCACAAATGCTAGTAGGATAAAACAGACTGCCAAAGATGATATGAAGCAATGTTTCACAAACCGAAAATCTGTTAATGACATGGAGTGGATTTGCAATACATGTATTGAATCAATACGGCGAAATAAAGTACCAAGACTATCTATTGCCAATAAAATGGGATTTCCTGCAAAACCAATAGAGTTGAATCTTTATCCATTGGAAGAACGGTTATTGTCTTTGAGGATACCTTTTATGCAAATTCGAATGTTACCTCGAGGAGGCCAACTTTCTGTAAAGGGAAATGTTGTTAATGTACCTGTAGACGTACAACCAACAATTAATTCACTTCCTCATACTTTTGAATCATCCGGTACAATAGCAGTTAAACTTAAGAAAAAGCTGTCCTATAACAAGTGTGATTTCAGTGAAAATGTCAGACCTTTCACAGTACTAAGAGCATTGCATTATCTTATGCAAACAAGTAACATGTACAAAGAATCAGGTGTACAAATAGATCAAAACTGGCTCCAAGAAATCACTGCTGCACAAAACAATGATGAAAGTGATGATGTTAATAATTCAATTAATGAAAATGAACATGCAGACCAAAATGACGGCTTTGATGAAATAAACGAGGACAATCTTCATGCAGGAAATACTGACACACTACTAGATGAAGTTCTAGATGAAAGTAGCGCAGGTGGTTCCCAGTATGTTTTTGCTCCAGGAGAAGGACAGAGACCATTGAGTCTATATAGTGATACAGATGCTGAGTATTTAGCATTCCCAACACTTTTTTGTGGTCAAAGAAGACCTGATAACAAAGAAAGATTAGTTCCTGTGCATTATACAGATATTGTGAAATGGGAATTGAGATCTGTAGATAGAAGGGTTGCTCAGTCAGTTCCAAATTTATTTTTTAAGTTAAAAAAAATACAAATGAAACACATTAGTGATAGAGTAAACCTTGCATTACGGAGATGTAAATCAGAAGGAAAGAAATGGACTGTGAGAGATTTCTTGAACCCTTCAACTGTAAATGATATTGTGAAGTTGGATGAAGGATACTACATTTTCAGATCATTGAGAAATTCTCCTGTGTACCTGGAGAAGAGAAAAAAAGATGTGTTTGCAATGATAAGACAGTTAGGTTTGCCCACATGGTTTGGTTCTTTTTCTTCTGCAGATACTAATTGGAAGGATTTGCTCAGAATACTTGGACAGTTAAATGATGGTAAAAGCTATTCTGATGAAGAATTAGACCAAATGGATTGGAATACAAAATCCAAACTGGTACAGAAAGATCCAGTGACTTGTTCTAGGTTTTTTGATTATAGGGTCAAACAATTCATAAACACTGTGTTGATGAGTGATCATGACCCTATAGGAAGAGTGATAGACTATTTCTATCGTGTTGAATTTCAGCAAAGAGGTTCTCCCCATATTCATATGTTAGTGTGGATTGAAAATGCACCTATTTATGAACAAAATTCCAATGAAGACATAGTTCAGTTCATTGACAAATATATTAGTTGTTCTCTGTCATCTGCACCATCTGATTTGGTTAGTTTGCAAGTTCACAAACATTCAAAGACATGCAGATCAAAAGGTCAACCAATATGTCGCTTTGGGTTTCCATTGCCGCCTTTAGATAAAACAGTTATTTTAGAACCATTAGTTGAAGATGTTGAAAAGTATAAAGCAATTTATAAGAAAGTTCAAATCAAGATAGATTCACTTCATACAATGGAAAATATTGAAAACATGTCTTTTGAGGAATTTCTTGATCTTTTACAATTAAGTCGGGAAGACTATCTGAAAGCAATCAGAAGCGATTTATCATGTGCAAAAGTGTTCCTTAAGAGAAAGCCTAATGAAGTTAGGGTTAATCCTTACATGCTCTATTGCCAGCATGGAAAGCAAATCATGATCTGCAGTTTGTTTTAGATCCATATGCATGTGCTGTATACATTGTTTCATACATAAGCAAATCACAAAAAGGAATGAGTGGATTGCTTGACCAAGCTGCAAAAGAGGCAAGAGAGGGTAATTTTGACTTGAAGCGACAAGTACGTCACATTGGAAATTATTTCACCAATGCAGTTGAAACATGTGCCCAAGAGGCAGTATATTTGACATTACAAATACCACTG
Organism: Arcuatula senhousia; assembly: GCA_963971305.1. Classification (NCBI taxonomy): domain Eukaryota; kingdom Metazoa; phylum Mollusca; class Bivalvia; order Mytilida; family Mytilidae; genus Arcuatula; species Arcuatula senhousia. The sequence continues at coordinate 29,896,314 of OZ020307.1, read as the reverse complement.
ACAAAGGCAACTAGACAGGTTGTTTTTATAAATACTTCTCCACCTGATCAAAGGACATTTTTGCTAAAATCAGCATCACAACTAGAGAAACTGTCACCTGATTCTACTGATATTGAATCTAACAATGACATAAAACGTTATGCAAAGCGCCCATCTCAGCTGCAAAACTGGTGTCTTGCTGACTACATTTCCCAACTTGAAGTGAAATATCCAACTTCAGATGAGGAACAAAACAAAAGCCAGTCAGAGAATGAGTATGAAACTGATGAAGAGTTAGAAATTACAGAAGAGAATGATAAAAAGATCAACATTACTCTAAAAAATGGAATAGTTATTCGACAACGAAAATCACCAAGGGTCATCAGGTATGTTAGATACAACAGAAAAACAGACTCTGAAAACTATTTCCGAGAACGTTTACTTCTTTTTTATCCTTGGAGAAATGAGCAAGTTGATTTAAAGGCAGGAAAGGAAACTTATGAAAGTATGTACAATAGTGTTCATAGAATTGTAGAGAACAAAGCAAGACAGTATGAACATAATGCTGAAAAATTGGATAAAGCAATTGCAGATGCAGAAAATGACTGCCATCAGTATGATGAAATAGCTCCTGGAACTCAGCAAGTAGAGCTTGAAGATGCTGAAGAAGGATCAAAAGAAGCAGATCAGTATGTGCATTTCAACCCAGATAGACCAACAGAACATAGACATTATGACCTATCAGAAGAGGTTGGCGTAGCAGCTAGAACAGTAGAAGTCATGAATCATGCCAATCGTATGGATGATGTCGATTATTATGGGTTAGTTAGATCTTTGAATCAACAGCAAAGAGAATTCTTCTTACATGTACTTACATGGATTAAATCAAAGTCTGACCCTTTGCATCTGTTTCTGACAGGTGGTGCAGGTGTAGGAAAGTCAGTTGTTGTAAAAGCATTGTTTCAAGCTCTCCATAGGTATTTGTGTTCTAAAGAAGGTGAGGACCCTGATGATATTAGAATTCTCTTATGTGCTCCTACAGGTAAAGCTGCTTATAATATTAATGGGTTGACAATTCATAATGCTTTTCAGATACAGCCGAATAAAGGGTTAGATCAATCTCTGTCATGTGATGTTCTGAATACACTTAGAATGAAGTACAGAAATTTATCAGTAGTAATGATTGATGAGATTTCTATGGTTGGAAACAAAATGTTTTCACTTTTAGACACTAGATTGAGAAAAATTAAAGGAAACAATCAGGTATTTGGAGGTGTTAGTGTTATTGCGATCGGAGATTTTTTCCAACTGAAGCCGGTATTTGATGGTTGGATTTTTCAGGATCTCAGCAAAGGCATCTCTGCTCTGGCTCCAAATTTGTGGAAAGATTTGTTTAAGATGCATGAGCTTACACAGATAATGAGACAGAAAGATGATCTCGAGTTTGCAGAATTGCTTAACAGATTAAGACAAAATAATCTCAATGACAATGATTTTGCAATTTTAAATACTAGGGTGGTTACAGCTGATGATGCATCTTACCAGAAAAACAGCACTCATTTATTTGTAGAAAATAACCTTGTTGATCAATATAACAACAGGTTTATTACTTCATTGACATCTGAGAAAGTGACTGTTAAAGCTGTTGACTCTGTGGTTGGAGACTTGTCCCAAGCTGTCAAAGCAAAACTCATCAGTTCATTACCTCAAAAGCAATCTGACACAGCAAATTTAGCACAAGAAGTAGAGCTTGCAGTTGGAATGAAGTATGATCTTACAGCAAATATAGATGTTACAGATGGTTTGACCAATGGCTCTTCTTGTGAAGTGAAATCATTTGAATACAAGACGAAGACACCAAGACCAAGTATTGTATGGGTCCAATTTGATGATGAAAAAGTTGGAATAAAAACAAGGAAAAAGTATAGCCATCTGTTCCATCAAAATATAGACAAAACATGGACACCAGTTTTTGACATTAAGCGATCGTTTGGTTATCGACTAAAAAACTTTGAGCGTATCCAGATGCCTCTTCGACCATCTGCTGGAAAAACCATCCACAAGTCACAAGGTGATACTTTAAAACAAGTGGTTGTCAGTCTTGACTCAAAATGTAAAGGAAAAATCCCTCACATCCATTATGTTGCATTAAGCAGAGTTACCAGTTTGTCTGGATTACAGATCCTTAGTTTAAACCAAGAAAAAATCTCTGTTTCAGACAATGTTAAGGATGAAATTGATAGGTTAAAATCTGAAGCAGTTCTCTCTCTGTGTTTTACACCACTGTATAATTTACCAAGTGAAAAGTTCAAGGTAATTTTTAACAATGCCAGATCATTCCATGCACATTATAAAGATGTAAGAGCAGATCCAAGCATTCTTGATGCAGATGTGATTGGTATTGCAGAGTCAAGATTGATTCATTCAGATAATACAGAGGATTACTTGATAGCTGGATTTCAACCACCCATAAGACTTGATCAACATCAAACAAATGCAGGTTCTAGACCTCCACATGGCCTTGTTGTCTACATAAAAAATGATTGTGTTCTTCAGAGAGAATTATCATACTCAACACCAACATTAGAATTTTTACTAGTGGAAATTATATTACCCAGCAAAGGACTCTTTCAAGTAGTGGTTGTTTACAGAGGACCAGAATGTTCTCTTCAAAATTTAAAAGATGGTTTTCTTTCCAATCTCTTCCCTATCTTGGACTTTTAAAACAAAAATCTTTTTATAATTGGGGATTTTAATTTTGATTTGTTGTCAGGGCAAACAAACTTCCTCAATTTTATGTCTGAAACATTTATGTGCTCACAAATTGTTACCAAACCAACTAGGTTGTATACAACATTATTGGATCACATTTTTGTTAATAAAAGTGCAGATTTTCGCTTCCACACAGATGTGCTAGATGCTTATTGGTCTGATCATCAAATTGTTTATATAGCAGCTGATTCAATGTAAGAGGTGGATAATAAATAAATAATTGTAAAACCCGCTGACGATTTTTAAGAACATTTGAGGTTGTTTAACAACCTCAAATGTTCTTAGAGTGGTTATTGTTTATTGATGGGTTTCCACTCAAATAATTGTACAGGTTGGGGTTAAAATGGGGGTTGCATTAATCTTTTCTTCAATTGTTTTATATTTCTCATTAACTGTATATACAGAGTACCTAAATGCCCCCTTACTGACCCCAACCTGTCCGTTTCGTCTTTCGATGCTTATATAATACAAAAAAAACCTTGTTACTTATAGTTTCAAGTTGTTTCTTTCTGCTTGCATTTTTGTTACATGTTTACGCCATTTTTATTACTCACTTGCTGGGCATTTCAATTTTTATCTTGAAATCAGCTTTTAAACTTTTGTTAGTTAAACTGTGGTTTTCATAAATACCCAATTAATGAAGTTGCAATTTTTTAAACTCTTCATTCAACATGGTCTACTACTGTTTGCAAAGAAGTATTGATTCATGTATATGTAGAGACCACTTGTATCATCATGTCATTTCAAAACCAATATTCTGTTTCTTATGCACACATTTGCACATGTGGCATATCCATCAAACTATATACCGGTACATATATATACTTTTTGCAAGTTGATTTGCATTTTTCATTTGTGTTTTTATACAATGTAAATGTAAAACCTTGGATGTCGTATACTGAATAAGAAATAAATTAAACTGTTATATTTGCAAGATTTCAGACATTTCATTTCCAGGAATTGTTTTCAAGGACTTTTTGGGGAAGTGAAATGTATGAACATTTACAACAATAAGCATTCATGGGATGAAATATCAATTGTATATGATTGAAGCAATCAACAAAAAACAGGGTTAAAGTAAAACAAAAACTAGAAAGAAGTAGACTATATGAAAAACCCTGATAATCATGATAATTAAGACTGGACAGATTTAACCATGATGCTCAAATAATTATTCCAATTTAAGTCCTTGCAACAATTTCTCTTAAATGTTTAAACTTGCAGATTTGACATTTTTAAAATTGTCTTAAAACACCAAGCAAAGGATTCTTATATTTATAAAATAAAGATTTGTTTTAACCACTTGTGCAAGAAATTATTTACTTTACTCTTACTGTATTGTATTACTTATAGAACCTTTGTAAAAATTCCGGATGGATGAAAAATATTTTTACGGGCAATCAGAGCACACATTTATTCTATAAACTGTATTGGTGATGGGACAAAAAGTTACCACAAAGTTTGGACTTCCAAATACAATGGATCAAATGGAACAATTGAGTAAAACTGACTCTAAAACTTCGAATACTAACTATTTCAAAAGTTCAACATATACTAATGGAACAGTACTAATTCGATACATGTGTACATACCATTTAATTTTCACAAAAAATGGTTCAGATGAATCAACAAATTAAATGTTTAGTGATATTCTGCTAATTGCTTAAAATGTTGTGTATTTTTTAATGATAGACAATCCTATTGTATTTTTTATGTCTTATAACGCATGAGATATTATAGTAGTAGTTTTTTTTTCTCCAGTTAAGTGTAACAAAAATGCAAGTGGAAAATTATGTTATTACATAGACCTGTATATTATATATTTATATACAGGTCTATGGTTATTATTATCATTTTATGAACTAATTTGTTAGATAATTTATTGTGATAGTTTTAGATAGTCATTCTGATAGACTTCTTAATTTTACAATTCAATTAAATGAAATAAAACTATAATGTATCATTGTTAATAACATTCTCTTTTCCTTTTGTATGCCATATAGTTCTTCAGTCTGTGTTTTAAATCAGTTTCACATTATTTTCATGAATCTTATAATACCAACTCTGAGATTATATAAAATAAAAGGTTGTGTTTAATTGTCTCACAAAATCTGTTTCTATGTTTATTTGTCACACTTCAGGTTGATCTTTTTGTTCATTAAGCCAAGTGTATACTAGTACTTGACTATAAATCATTAAGCTCGATAAAAGTTTCCACAAGACCAAAGCTGTCAAATGACCCTTTTAGGAAGTATACCCCTTAAATAGTTGAAATTGTGTTTTTGGCAAATATGATGAAAGCTATTGCAGGCACATAATTTCAAAAACACAAATGTTGAGTTCATTAAGCTCTACGAAAGTCTAATAGGCCAAAGTTGTCAGATGATCCCTTTTGAGAGGTTATCTCCATTAAAAGATTTAAGATATTGTATTTTCTGCTTCTAGATTGAAAATTATATAGAGAAAAGCTGTAGTTGCTCATTAAAAGCTTTTCAAAAGTCTTTGTTATACAAAGTTGTCTGATAATATAACCTCTTTCAAGATTATGACCCTTTAAACGCTCAACAATTGTATACACACACACACACAAAATAAAAACTTTCAATTAGAGGAAATTACTGGCTTAATTAAATGAAAAGCTTTTATGCCATATCTATGATAGAAGGTACATATAGTGTCTGGTGCGTTCATCTGTCAGTCTTCGTTATACAAAGTTGTCTGATAACCTCTTTCAGGATTATGACTCTTTAAACGTTCAAAAATTGTATACACACACACACACAAAATAAAAACTTTCAATTAGAGGAAATTACTGGCTTAATTAAATGAAAAGCTTTTATGCCATATCTATGATAAAAGGTGCATATAGTGTCTGGTGTGTTCATATGTCTGTCTGTCCCAAATGTTGCTAAATACATTCTTGTAAATACATGCATTACTTTTAGGATGATATGCCTATAATAGAGATTTGTATGGACCAGGTGAGCGATTCAGGCTCCTGGGAGCCTCTTGTTACTATTGTATTACCTTAAGTGAAAATGAAACAGGACAAGGATACAACTAAAAAGTTTATCAAGCAATAGACAATAGCAATGGAATAGTTACAAAAGTTAAAAATTGTTTATAGTAACAAACCTTTGATACAAAAGGGAATCTTGGAATGGCAGTCTTTGACTGGTCCATGTTGTCAATTATCACACTGGCATAGTTGTCAGGACTTGCAACTGCCTTATTCCTGTGCTTGTAATATTTCTCTCTTGCAATTCTGGAAAAAAATGTATTATATAATATACATCAAACTATTTCATGAAGAAAGTATGTCTTTGGCCACAACAAAGTACATTTTAATATTATCAAAAGATCTGCTTTTAATGTATTCATTCTCATTTGTCACAATAGATGCAATATAAAAAGCATATTAAATGGAATCATAATAGGACATTTGAGACTAAAGCTATAGAATTTTCAAAAAAATAAAAAAAATTGGATTACAAATAGTAGTAGGTATGTGTTGTTGATATGTTGATGAAACTGTTTGGTAAGTTTAACAAACAAGCAACTAATAGTTTTTGAGAAAGGATCTGAATGAAATATAAAAACCTGTGGTGAAAAAGTCGAGCAGAAAAACAGAGGAACAGTGAATGAAGAAACAGAAAACTCTATGTCCCTTCAAATAGTTTTGCCCGAACATAGCAGAAATGTAAAAAAATAAATAAAATAAAGACCTTTGAAGTGTGAGATGGGCCTTTCTTTTCAACTCTAATGCCTTTGCCTCTTCTGGCGTCAGCTTTTTCAGGAAGGCTTCTTTGAAGACTGCACACTCCCCACACTGTGTCATTTTCTGGTGCTGTAAAATAATAACAAACTTTACAATAAAATTTCTTGCACAACATGCTAAAAAAAAAGTTTACTAACGAAGGATAACCATTCTTTTAAAAGCGAACATATAGACACATTCATGATATTTTAACTTATAAAACATATGTGCAACAAGCAATCTGTGAGCTACTGCTACCCCCAAAATTAACTATGTTGGTATACAGGAAGAAGACATCAGACAGACCTTATTTCAATACTCATGATAAAGGACATCATACTGAAGCCATATACCAATTTCAGGTCAATGTGATATGTACTTGCTAAGAAAAATGTTACAGAAATTTTCAACAATTGACCAGTATTGTTGAAAATAGACTAAGTCGGTAAACAAGAAGTAGATTTCTGACAGACCTAGTTTTGATATTTGCGATAAAAGACATCATACTGAAGCCATATACCAAATTTCAAGTCACTGTGATATGTAGTTGCTGAGAAAACTGTTATGAAAGTTTTGTTGCGGACAGAAGGACGAACGGACAGAGGTAAACCAGTATTCCCCCCTCTGCAAAGCGGGGGTATAAATATATAACTTCCACCAACAATTGTGACAATTATAAAAAAAATATATAAAAAAAAAATTAAAAAGATAAACTTTATCTTTTTAATTTTAAATTTATGAAATTTAAGAAATAAATTTTACATCATTTATGCTGTAACAAGTCTCTATACCCATGCTTTGCAAATTATGCCTGGCATTAATTTCTAAGTTTTCAGTTAACAGGAAGTAGATAACTTAGGAGCATAAAATCAGTATACACCTTATATGGTACTAAAGGATAAAGCTATATATACTAAATATCAGATCTCTACCTCATGTAGTTGCTTAATAGAAAACTGTGAAGGAATTTATGTTATAAACAATTAAACTAACAAACAGAAGAACAGAAGAATAATTTAAATGTTATTACCTTTCTGACTTTAACATTTGGTAGCTCTATCTTCCAAATCTGCAGGAACCGATTAATTTTGACTCTCTTTAACTGGTTAGAGATGCAATTAAGTTCGTAGTCATTGTACACAATCCTCTTAGTTACACAGGATGGAAGGTGAACTTCTATGGCATCAGGCTGGTCATCCCCAAAAAGTCTGGCATACTTAGTCAGGAATTCCTTTGCGTTAAGGTATGCTTCAGTGGGGTATTTCATGCCCTGTCTTGCATCGTCAAATTTGATTTTGTGTCCTGACACCTGTATCTTTCTTCTTATGTATTGATACCTAAAGATTTCAAATTTAAAAATTAACAAACCTGAAATATTCATTTACTTAAATAAATTTAGGAACTAGATTTTTCATTCATTCACTGGTGTTGTCCTATTTTAATATTCTTATTATTGGCTGGATTTCACTGATTGACAAAGCCAGGTAAAAAACTCACTTCAGTGGTGTTGTCATATCTTTTACCCTTATTACTGCCAGGATTTCACTGATTGAAAAATTCAGGTAATACAATTGTGAATGATGGACTGGTGTAGAGTTAAGTTTTTTCCTTTGGAATAACAAGAATAAGCACACAATACAAAATGCCCCTCTTCACAACATGTCCTTTTATCAGCAATCACTGAACCATAAAGCTGATGCCAGGGCCATGAATTAATTTATGATGATTTTCAAATACTGATATCTAAGCAACCAAATTTTATGAATATATCATACATCTTTCACAGAATAAAGGTAAACTTAGGTATAATAACACCCTCCCTTTCTGTCAAAAATAAAGTTAATAAGTCAGGTATAATGTACAGTTGATTTTTGTTTGTTTATATCCTAATGTATAATGGTATGTGTATAAGTTTCATGAAACCATACTTCCTTCGTGGTAAAATAACTTATCCCTGAAGGTATACCTGACTTTGGACGGACAAACTGACCCAAACACTATATGCCCCTCTACTTTGTAAATGTGCAAACAAATGTTTTAACCATTAATGATAATATAGTAGTTAGAATTAATTACCTTCTGTATTTAATTCCATGAATAGTTCTCCATGCTATGTCACAAACTTCCTTTCCTCCAAATAGGAACTTTGGTTTTTGGTCAGTTTCCTTGAATGCATCCCTGTGCCTGAAAACACATAAAAACCCCAATTGTTTTCCATCGTTAAAATACTTTGACAGATACATGCATATCATGCTTCATATAAGGGGTCATACGACAACTTTGATGCTATGAAGACTTTTGAAGAGCTTAATGAGCTGAACATTTGAGGAAGCAACAGCTTTTCTGTAAGTTTTCATTCCATAAGGTAATAAAAAGCTTCGCCGAGCGCAGCATGATACGACCGCAACATGTTGAACCCTGTACGTTTTAGGCCCAATATGGTTAGTATATTGCTCTGGACACATGCAGCCCATGGTGGACTGACAAAGATTTTTGACACATGCAGCTTTTGGTGGACTTTCCACTTACATTTTAAAAGGAATTATTTTTTTTTCCAAAGGAGATCAAAATTAGACCACAAATTTTCCTTATTGGTCCTTAATTACATAATAGGGGGGAAAAGGGGGTTGCAAAAATTAATTCTCAATTTTGTATCCTTTATTTGACAAGAACAATCATGCAAAAAAAAAAATCAAAATCGGATCATAAGTAAAAAAGTTTCGACTTTGGGCCCTTTTGGTCCCTAATTACATAAAAATGGGAAAAAAGGGGGGGGTTGGGAAAATTTTTTCAAAATCGGACCACAAATATAAAAGTTTGAATTTTGGCCTTTTTGGCCCTTAATTAAACAACAGGGAAAAAAAGGGGGCATGAAAATTCATCAGGTTCATTCTTTGTAAGAAACATTCTGACAAATTTCACAGCAATAGGCCAACTAGGACCAAATTATGATGGAAACAAATAAAATATTTGAAATTTTTACCCCTTTTGGGCCCTTAATTTTGAAACAAAAAAAGGGTGGACCCCCAAAATCAATCCCATCCATCTTTTTATGCTAAGGAACATCATTGTCAAATTTCATTGCATTCTGATGACTAGGACAAAAGTCATTGTGTATACACTAAAGTTAACAGACGACGACTACGACGACGACGACAACGACAACATCATACCATTAAACATCCGCAAATTTTTTGTGGTCATATAAAAACATGAAAAAACATTATTTTAGGGGCCGTAACACATTTAAGGGGTCATCTAACAATTTCAACCCTATGGAGACTTTTGTAGAGCTAAATGAACTGAACATTTAAGCAAGCAACAGCTTTTCTTTATCTGCTATAGTTTTCATACTTCAGGGCAAAAACATTAAAAATTTGCTATTTTTCACTTTTATGGGACTGTAACCTCTATAAGGGGTAATGTAACAACTCTGACCAAATGGAGACTTTTTTTAGAGCTTTTGATGCAGATGCAGTAGGGTGGCATCAGATTTAATCTATTATACTTTTTGATTTACAAGCCAAAAACAGAAGTCTGATCCCTCTGGTCTATCATTAGCCACAGCGGCCATGTTTTTTGTTCAGCAGTCACGATTTATGCAATTTGGTAGAGAACATCCTAGAGATGAAGTGTGCAAAGTTCCACAGCAATCCCTTCAGTAGTTTCAGAGGAGAAGATTTTCAAAGAAAAGTTAACGAAAACGACAACGGATGCCAAGTGATGGCGATAACTCACCTGGACTTAAGGTCTTAAGATCCAGGTGTGCTAAAAAAATGAATACAGAGATAATAGAAAAAATAAAAAGAAACTTACATTAAACTATTTCGTATGAACTCAGACTGCTCTCTCTGGTTTAACTGATAAAAATCTTCTCTGCAAGAACGTATAGTGCTGAAATCAACTAATTCTAAGCAATTTTTTGAACAACACTCTTTGGAAATGTTGTTGATAGTGTTGACATCTGTTTCTCTTTGTTGCAATACACCTTTCTTTTTAACTCTTGGAATATTTCTTCCTGTAAAAAGACAATAATAAAATATTAACAACAGATAGGAAATAATAGCTACTGCTCACTCAGTATACCCCACTACCCCCAAAATGAACTATGTCGGTAAACAGGAAGTAGCTATTATATAGACAATTTCAATACTCGCAATAAAGGACCTCATATTGAATTCATATACCAAATTTCAAGTCACTGTGATATGGAGTTGCTTAGAAAAATGTTATGAAAATTTTCAACAACTGATTAGTAAGGTTGAAAATTTACCAAGTTGTTTGACAGGAAGGAGATATCCGACAGACCTAATTTCAGTACTTGCGATAAAGGACCTCACACTGAACTCATATACCAAATTTCAAGTCACTGTGATATGTAGTTGCTGAGAAAACTGTTACAAAAGTTAAGTTGCGGACGGTCGGAAGGAAGGACAGACGGACAGGACAGAGGTAAACCAGTATACCCGCCTCTTCTTTGAAGCAGGGATATAATAACATTAAACTAAGTTCCTTATATACAATTATGTACATAAAACTTCACATTGTGTTTGCAACATGTGTAATATTATGTTTTAATATATTTTATAAGTAGTTTTCATGATAATATTATAGCACCCTAATAGGGATGATAATGTGTTAAGCTTCACTGCCTCATGCATATGCATACATGTTTCATCAACCTATAACTTATAGTTCTTTTAATATTTAAGCGTACAATACTTTAACAAATGGCTTGTGAAGCTTTAACTAGGCATGACTTTGTTTTGCTTTGATACTTAATATAAAGAATGGTTATTCATATAATTTAGTACTTACCAGATCTGCTCTCATATCTAATTTGTGGGCTTGCATTTTCTTCGTCCGAAGAGTACACTTCTGAAAAAGAAAAGAAAATTATCATCATTTTATTACCTAGCAAATTTGTCTTACTGAGTCGTTCTTTAACAAGAGGCTTTCAGGAGCAAAAAGGCTCACATGACATGAATGCTTTCATTTCTAAGCTTCACAACACATACAACTTTTTTTTTAATTTAACAGGTCGAAGATTTTACCTTTTAAGGATAATGTTTTCGTCAAACTTTTAACCAATAGTTTTTGAGAGACTATAAATAAATAAAATCGGCAACACGTGCTTTTTTTGAAATAATTAAATATAACATGACTCGCAAAACAAATCTTTAAAATGAGCGGTGAAAAAATTGATTGTTGTATTTGTATTAATGTCATATTAAAATAAATATATTAAAGAAACACTTTTTCACCCAAACAGCTTTGACATGTAGGGAGATTTTATGGCCATGTTTACCTTTTTGATTGTCCATTGACCAATACACTTAATAAAATAGAAGTCAAAAAGTGGAACATAACATTACTTTATAAGGAGAATTTACCCATGTTAAACAAAATAACATGTAAAACCAATGATAGTTGGTATTTGCGAAATATGAGCGAGGAAGTTAAAGAATACATGTTTATGTTAGGAACTTTTCTATCATGTCTATCAAACCGACAAAAAAGATTTACCTTTTTTCCCCATTTGAAAAGTCAATCTTTTGTAATTTTGATTGATAAATAGGTCAAACCAAATCTAGAAAACCCGACCTGTTTAAAGAGCCAAAAGAATAATAAGGGGTCATCTCAAAACATGGATTAACCATTTTTAAATTGCGAAAATGAATAGCACCATCTTGTTCATTTCAAAATATTGGATGATCACTTACTAATAGTACCCTATCAGTGTGTAAAGTTTCAGCAACATCTGTTCAGTAGTATCCCAGGAGTTGCACCCACAAAAATATTTGACAAAGTCCCATTTTTTGGACCGGAAAATATCAAATTCTTAAATAACTCGAAAAACCAAAAATATCGCTTCAAATTTTTTTTGGTTTTATTACAGAGTACTTTTTGCTCTATCAGCCTACAAAATTTCAGAACCCTGTGCACCTAGGTAACAGAGATATTGAATGTCCTATATTTTGACCTTTCTTCCCCATTTCCATGAAAACGGCGGCCATTTTGATAATTTCAAATAAGGGATGATCACCTACTAAGAGTACCCTATCAGTGTGTAAAGTTTCAGCAACATCCGTTCAGTAGTGTCCGAGGAGTTGCACCCACAAAAAATGATGGACAGACGGACGGACGGAGACCATTACTAGGTCCCTCTGACGCGTTGCAGCGGGGGACAAAAAGCTACATAGAGTGCAGCATAATACAAACACAACATGTTTAACCCTGTACATTTTTGGCCCAAATACATTAATACCAGCTTTCAAGGAAAACACATAAGGCGCTCTTGACCTCTTTGATCCCTTATTTCCCTGAAATGGTAGGAGATATGGCCAATTTTATTATTTATATAAGATATCATAGATTCTCATCCCCCACCCGATTTTTTCAGCCCCCTCAAAAATTTTATTTTGGTATTTTGACAACTAACTTGTGTAAAATTTTGGTCACATTCTTATCAAATGGCAGCATATTTTATCCAAATGGATAAAAAATAAAAAACCTAATGGTGCAAGATACTTAAAAACTGTCCTTACATCTAACTAACAGAATTTATTGAGGAATTCAATAAAATAAAAATTAACAAATTAAATCAGGGACTTACTTACATACAGTTATTTTTCTAATCTTTAAATGTACTATTATGCATTATGCAATTTAAGTTGTTCAAATATCTTTTATATATAGCTTTCAATATATTGTGCGTTCAAAGTGCAAATTTCATAAAAAATCCCTAAAAACGGGTGATTACTCCTCGTGGGTTGTTGGATTTTCTTCAAAATTTCAGGGCAGGTAAATCTTAAAAGTGTTGATCACTGATATGTGTGGCCTTTGAAATATGGTATTTTCATCCATTTTCTTAATCATGCCATTTCTTTCAAACAAGATATTTTTATAAGATGTTTTTGGAAAAGTTACTCCGTTTTATATAGAAATGTGCCATCTCAAGTCAAAACAATCTTATTTAAAAATATATTTTTTATCATTGTAAAATAGTTACTCATTTGAGGCTGAGAAAATCATAACGAAGAGAATCGAATCATCCTATTAAACATATGAAATGGCTGAAAATAACAGTGTCGTTCTAACTTGTGAAGATCTAGGATCCTCTCGATTAAACTTTGGTGTTTCTACAGTATATTCAAATATAAAAGTATCTTTAGATAGCTGGATTTCTCATATATTGTTTGATATAATTTTAGAAGCGTTTTATTTATTATTTTGTTTGTAATTTAATAAAATCTGAAGGATGGTGAAAATTAAAAAATAAAAAACCCTGCGAACAGACTGATATTTGTCACAATAAACAAATTTCCTTATCGAGAGTTATCGGCCAGCGGGCGTCCTGTTATAACAGGAAATTGACCAATTTCAAACTGTTAATTAGTTGACCTGAATTTATCAAATTACCTTCAAATTTCACCTGAATATTTTTGAATCATTTTGCTATATAACAGTACCAAATAAGATACTATAAGGCAAGATTTGATATTAAATGTATTAGATTTCCAAGAGGTCTATTTCTAAGTTTGAATTTGGAAAAAAATGTACGATTGACTTTAACTTGTTCCTTTGGAAATATTTGTGATAAAAATGAAAAGAAAAATAGTCTAAACAAAGCAGCAACATATACTCTTTCCAACGATGTATATATTTCATATGTACGATTCATTATGAAAAGTTTACTCGCTTGTAATGCAAGTGCCTATTTCAACAAGCCGAATCTGAATTTACAAATTAGCGCGGAGACACTGTTATTTTGGATTAATCGTGGAGACATATCTCTTTAATTATTGTCTCAGTTTGAGGGGTAGTTATGTTACTCATTTGGGTTACTACTCCCCATTGGAGCACAGGGGCTTGGTACAATTTTTTATATATTTACTTCTATAACCCTTTATAGAAGTAAATATATAAAAAAAATTGTACCAAGCCCCTGTGATTGGAGGCCTTTCTTCAAATAAAATAATCTGAATTTGAATTTGAATAAAAAAAAAACAGTCAATGAATTATCTTGTCTCCTCATCATCATTTTTTACCTTTGTGGCCGATTTTACCATGATATATCCTATTTTTGAAGAATTTATTGTTATATAATAATATTTGGTAAGATTGCCTGAAACTTAGGGGAATTCATACCATATGGGAATGTGACAGGAAGTGTAAAAATGAAACTAATTTAATCCGGAGCAGGGTCAAACCCAGAAAGAAATCTGGTTATTTAGCCAGTGATAAAAATTGTTATCAAAAGTAAAAAATAACATTTCTAGGGCCGGCAGCTAAGGTGAAATCACAGGCATTGTTGTATTTGAAGCAGGTCCGTACACAGACTTCATTCAAGGGGGATGCGTTTACATAAAGGCTGTTAAGAGAAAGGGGGTGCGGCAATAACTTGTAATGACCAAAATTCTCTAGAAATTTAAAATATTTTTTTAAAAGGAGGTGCGTTCGCAACCATCACAATGTCCCTCCTTTTTGTGTAGGGGCCTGTATGTATATGGGTATATATATATATATAAGATAAGATAAAATAAATTTATTAAGTCCAATTAAGGGCCCAAGAGGGCATGATGAAAAAAACATAACAATTACAATTAAACACGAAACATATAAATATTTAAACAAATGCCTTTAACAAGTGAAGAGTGTCTGTGTGTGAAATAATTTGGGTCATATCATGACAATAAAAACGCACCGATTGTAATCGGCAATCCTCGTCCGCAACTCCCGAGGTTCGTCTAAAGTTACTGCTGTTGGGGGAGGGAGTGTGATTCTTTAGAAAAAAAGAGCAATTGGACTTTTTTACAAACTGTTAAACTGTTTTATGGAAGTTCAAAATAGTTCGATTTTAAGCATTTTAGAGTAATATTTTTTAGGCGGTGGCTATTATGCCGTAACCGGCAAAATAGTCTCACATGATATAACGCCCGTTCTACGCTAAGAGGGACACGAAAAATTGCAAATTTCTTAAAAAATGAAATTATTCTTTTGTACTTTTTATTTGCGTCTTCCGATTAAAAATCATTTGAGTAGCTAATACATAAAAAATTAGCAACACCACTTTGTCCGGATTAAAGATATCAAAGAAACAAAATGTGCATGCATTTTGCATTAAAAACTTCACTTTGACGTTATTCAAAGTTGTGACGCTCGGAAGATGGCGTTACGTAAAACACACCCGATTTTCCCCGATTTTGACACATATTTTGTTCATAATTTCTGTGATATTGCACACAGCATCAAAATTCAAACTGATTTTTTGAAAGGAACCACAGCGTAATTAAATTATAGAAATTTTTAACATTTTCATTAACTGCAAAGTAAAGATAATGGCGTTACGTAAAACACACCCTTAAAAAATCGGAATATTTTTTTCTGATTGAGACCGAGTATAAGAAAATTAAAATTATCTATAGCCTTAAACAGGTGAGGTGGCGCCACTGTGTCATGGCCGCTGAAAAATTTTCACTCAGCATGTAAATGTGAAAAATGTATGGTATGATGGCAAATCATAAATGAAAATCGAAACAACCAGATGCAGAACAAAACCATAACTTAGACATGTTAGATAGATAAAAATCAACGTTCTCACAACATCAAAATGAAATCCAGCCAACTAAAGCCAATGCAAACGAGGCTATCTGATATAAACTTTTTAAAAGCGTCAAACCAAGCAACTTTTCCACTTAACCAAGAGAGTATTTTATTATGGAGGCGTGTGTTACTGATTAGATACTTTGCCAAATTGGGAGATGACCCAAATTTCATCGTAAAGTGGGCTGATTTTAAGGGTAAATCATTGATCTCCGTTGATGATGAAAAATTGCCGTTCCAATGGAAGACCCCCCACAAAGAATTAGATAAATCAGTTGTTCACATTGAATCAGCTCAAGGGAAAAAGAGACAAGTTGTAATAACACTATTTTACTCAGGAAAATCCAAATCAGGACTGGTACAAGGTCTATTAACAGAAGATTGGGTAAATGAAGAATTCCCAGTTATAAATGACTTTGTGAAAAATACATTACAGACAAAGGGGGACAACTCTACAACAAATATTGATACACAGATACACGACATTCAAAGTAACTTTATCAAAAATAGTAACACAGATCAGAGACCAGAAGTCCTCAAAACAAAAAAGAAAATTGAAAACCCTAAAAATGCTAATGAAGTGAAGGAATGTATCAACACCATCAAAAACATTGAAAACCCCAAAACGTCTAAAGAAACAAAGGAAGGCACCAACTCAGTTAAAAGCGGTGAAAACAATATACAAATCGAACAACTCATCTTACAAAAGTTGGAAAATCAAGAATCAGACATAGACAAACTAAAACAGGCATTCCACTCATTTGAGCAAGATCACATTGAGAAAGAACAAAAAATCAGCAAAATAGAGAAAATGTGTGAAGCAATCTTAACCAAATTAAGTGACATAGAAAAGTTTAAACAAGATCTGAACAAAATTAATACTACTGTGGAGAAAATCCAACCATGTGATACAAGCAACTTAACAGAAATAGGTCAGTCAGTAGATACAGTGAAACAACAAGTTGAAGATATCAAGGCGGCAACAAAAGCAAATTTTAGATCACTGGAGGAAATTCGGGATATAAATAGAAAGATGGAAGAGATGAAGAAAATAATACAGACAGAGATTCCAAAAGGAAATAAAGTATATGTACAAGGTGCTAATGATACTCAAATGGTGGAACAAAATCTACAACGACCAAAAACTCTACCGTCAAATCAACAAAATGGAAACAAAGAAGAAAAGAATGAAACCAACCAAAACCAACCCAGAGAATATAAAAAGAAAGTAGATTTATACATAGTAGGATCATCGATAATTAAGGATATCGATACGAGAAAAATGTACCGAAATAAAAGTGTCCGGAAGACAAATTTGTGGGATAAAACCGTACAAGGAGCAACCGATTTTATTAAACTGATAAAAATAGATGCAAAAGTGCTATATATTCAAATAGGTTCAAACGATCTGGAAGAATTGTCACCAGATGAAGTGCTACAACAGGTGGAAAATTTGTGTAAAGTGGTAAAGGAAGAAATGCCTGAAACCACCTTAGTATTAGGAGAAATTATTCCGCGGTTTTACAGAGACAGACACCAATCAGCCAAGTTCGACGAAAAGAGGCAGATATATAACAGCATATTGAGAGAATTTTGTAGAGAAACTGACATAAACATGATAAAGCTTGTGTCTGCGGATCAGAATTATGAATATGACCTCTTTTATGATGGCATTCACTTTAACAGCAGAGGTGTGGGTATCTTTGTAAAAAGTATTAAACAAATTGTAAATGAATTACTGGGTATCAAGTATGATCAAAATTATCATGATTATCAAAATAATGGTAGAAGCTACAAATATAACCAAGGTCAGTTTGATAAAACATATAGTCCAGACAAAAGTGGTTATGGTAGAAAGAGTCCATATGGACAATATGATAATTTTTCAGAGAGAGGGGGATACAATAGACATGAAAAATATAGTAGACCAGTAGATCACAGTGCAAGTCAGGATATGTACATGTATGGGGGGTATCCACGTCAAAATCAAGATAGGTACATGTATAGTCATGAAAGTAGTGAGAAAGATGCAAAGTTGTATAAGATGTTTGAGTTC
The DNA here is from genome assembly GCA_963971305.1 of Arcuatula senhousia. NCBI lineage: Eukaryota > Metazoa > Mollusca > Bivalvia > Mytilida > Mytilidae > Arcuatula > Arcuatula senhousia. Next base: position 29,878,144 of record OZ020307.1, on the reverse strand, counting down.
ATGCTTAGAGAGATGAGGGGTTCATAAATTACATGCACATGCATTTTTATACCAATGTACAATGTTCATTTTTACAAAGTTAGAAAAATACAATGTATATTGTGTTTGGTGAATTGTGTAATTTTACTTTGATAGTGTACACTCATTTATATAAATACTATATATATGCTTTGTATATCACATTTTTGCAAAATTTAATACAGGATCTGGTAAAGATCATACTTATGAAAGCCTGTATATTACAAACAAACACATTAAAAGTATGCTAAAATGTCTGTAAGTTGCTGTAAAACAATGATCCATTTTTATGGCAGCTTGCAATCAAAACAAATAAAAACCATTGTCATTAAATTTATGTGAAAGGATATAGATAAATATGAATGATAAAATATAAACCTAAAAACCAGGCAAAAGAATTTATTATATGTTATTTTGTCTACATTGATGTATCTAAAGAAAGACAACTCTATTTTATCATCTAATGATTTGATGTAATTTGTACCACATGTCTTCATTTATTCTATTAATGTACATATGAAAAGAAATTATACTATTGCTTTCGTATCAATCCTTAGGGTCTACATATATACTTTCAAGTGCATGTACAATTACAAAGCTGTGCAAAGAGCTTCATTTAGTTAAAAATTGTGAATTTCTATGGATCTCAAATTGAGATCAACAAGTGAGAGTATATTTTTTATTTTTCACCGTATTCTAATGAGAAGCTAAAAAATATAAATAGATAAATAAAATATTAATAATATAAAATAGTATAAATAAACCAAAAAAAAAAGCCAGTCATACCATATATTTTATCCACAATTCAATTTAAAAGAATGAAGCCAGAATTAAAAGAAAAGATAACTATTTCGGCCTGGAATGTGCATGGCCTTGGGGATAAACTCAAAGACAACATATTTAGAGAGAAAATAAATTCAGATATTAATATCTTAATTGAGACATGGAAAGGAGACACAAAAGATAACCAAATTTCAGGTTTTAATTGTATATCAAAAATACGTAAAAAAAAAGAAAAAAGCAAAACGTCATAGTGGAGGAATCATAATTTACTATAAAAAAGAATATGCTAAAGGTATAACATATATTTCAAAAGGAACAACGTCACAAAATAGAATATGGTTAAAACTTAACAATCAATTTTTCGGAATTCAGGAAGATCTTTTTATATGTGCAATATATACTCCACCAGTATCTTCAAAATATTTTGAAGATGACTCGGATGTACTAGAAAATGAAATAAGCTATTTTGCAGCTCAGGGAAAAATATTATTAATGGGTGACTTTAATGCTAGATGTGGGAATGAACCAGATTATATAGTTCAAGATTCCCCAGAAATAAATAAATTTGATGCTAAATACTTACTACCAAACAGCTATAAAATTGATAAAGAACTAAAAAGAAATAATCAAGATAAAGTGTTGAATGCACAGGGAAAAACTCTAATAAACTTGTGTATTTCCTCAAGGCTGCGCATATTGAACGGTCGCTTTCTGGGAGATAGTCTAGGTCATTATACTTTCATGTCACAAAACGGTTTTAGTACAGTTGATTATGCTTTAATTAGTGACGGTCTCTTGTCCTCAGTGAAATATTTCAAAACTGATTGTTTCTCATATATGTCAGATCATGTTCAAATTCAGGTATCACTTAAATGTAAAATAAAAATTAATAATAACATAGACTTAGATAAAAAATGGAAAAGTACAAGTAGATTCAAATTAACAAATGAATCAACACAACTTCTATTAAATGCAATGTCAACAAACGAAATCAAAGAAGAGATTTTAAATTTTGAACTGAATAACTTTGAACAAAGTCAAGAAGGAGTTGATGGAGCAGTTAAACACTTAAGTAGTATTTTTGAAAATATTTCTAAAATGTCTTGCAAATGTATATCAAAGCCACGCAAAAACAAGAATAAAAAATTTAAACAAGTTTGGTCAGATAATACTATATATGAACTAAAAAAAGAAATAAATAACATTGGAAATAAATTAAAAATATGTCCTAGTAATCAATTGAAAAAGACATATTTTGAAAAGCTTAAACTATTTAAAAAACAAACAAAACAAAAAAAATTACAGTATCAAGAAAAAATATTTAATTCCCTAACAGACACAAGTCATAAAAAACAAAAAGATTACTGGAATATTTTAAAAGAACTAAAAGAAAGAAAAAATTATGAACAAGATATTCCAGAGATACTTCATGATGAAAACAAAGTCATTAAACACATTCAAAATCAGGGTGCCCCAACCACTTTGCACCAAAGTACTATAAATGTGGTAAACGAAACAATTCGAGAATATGAAAGAAAGATAGAGTTCAATGAGATAACAGATAAAAATATCACATGTGCAGAAATAAAAAAGGCTATCAGAAATCTAAAAAATGGAAAGTCACCTGGTCCAGACAACATTTTAAATGAAATAATCAAACTTAGCAAGAGTGTCACTTTGAAAGGAATATGTAAACTTTTTAATATCATTCTTAATTCAGGTATATACCCCACAACCTGGAAGCAATCATATGTAATACTCTTACATAAATCAGGGGAAACAAATGATCCGAATAATTATAGAGGTATCTCATTAATTAGTTGCTTACCGAAAATGTTCAATGTGGTATTAAATGAAAGATTAACTAAACTACTTGATATAAATGAAAGTTTGAACAACAGTCAATTTGGCTTCAGAAAAAACTATCGAACTTCAGATAGCATTTTTATTTTAAAATCACTAGTTAATAAATATATGCATAAAAACAAAAAGAAAATTTATGCATGCTTTGTAGACCTTAAAAAGGCATTTGACTCAGTGTGGAGAGAAGCCTTATTCTATAAACTCTGTAAAATGGGGGTTGGAACTAAATTTTTAAATATAATTATACAACAGTATAGAAGTACCATGTCAGCTCTAAAAGTCCAAAATCTTTACTCTGAGTTTTTTCATATCAATAGAGGAGTTAAGCAAGGGGACTCATTGAGCCCTACTTTATTCAATATCTTCATTAATGATATAGAATCAGAATTCATCAATGATGAAAACCAACCATTGAGTCTTGTTAACTCAAAATTAGGCTGTCTTCTTTTTGCTGATGACCTTCTCATCTTATCAGAATCAAAAGAAGGGCTTCAAAACAGTATCAACAATCTTGATAAGTATTGTACAAAATGGCAACTAACCTTAAATGTGAAAAAAACAAAAATAATGATATTCCAAAGCAATAAAATGAAAGCAGAAAATATTGTTTTTCAATATCAAAATCAAAATTTAACAAATGTAAATGAATATACCTTTCTAGGGATAAAAATAAAAAGTAATGGTGACTTATCTCATAGCTCTGATGAACTGGTTAAAAAAGCCAGAAAAGTATTATTTTCAATACAATCATACACAGGTTCATTTAAATATTTGCCTATAAATGTAGCAAATAGCTTATTTGATACCATGGTCAGTCCAATAGCAACATATAATTCAGAAATAACTTATATGGACACATACATTACCTTCTATAGAGCACTAAAACGATCAGAATTATCTGGGAGTAATATTGATTATCTTTCTTTTACTGATAAATCATGCATTGAAAAACTACATTTAAGTTTCTGCAAATATGTTTTGGGAACAAATAAAACATCTTCTAACTTAGCTGTTAGAACAGAGCTAGGTAGAAAACCATTAGAAATGAAAATAAAGGTCCAAACTCTACTCTATCTTATAAGACTCTTAAATATAGAAAACTTAAACCCATTACTAAAAGAATCCTTCATTTTGACCAAACAATTAGATTCATCAGGAATATACAGTTGGTTTACCTTTGCCAAAATGGTTGCTAAAGAAACAGGCTTAGATATTCCAGATTTTAGTGAATTATCAGAAAATCAAATAATTAAAATGAAAAATAAACTAAAAAACTCAATGGAATATTATTATGCTAATATATTTGAGAAGAAGATAAGAAGTATTGATAACAATAGTAAACTGTTTTTATATAAATCATTGAATCCATCTTTAGATTGTAAATTTTATCTGAAATCAAAATTCTTTGAATATCGAAAACTTATTACAAAATTTAGAATAAGTAATCACTGTCTTTTAATTGAAAAAGGCAGATATTTGAAAATACCAAGAGAAAACCGGGTATGTCAATTATGTAATGTAATCGAAGATGAAAAACACTTTTTATTAGAATGCAATAGAAACCGTGAAGCAAGAAAAACATATATTGAAAAGGCAAAAACAGAAAATAATTTTATAAACTTTGAAACTTTAAATGAAAATAGTAAAATAAGATACATTTTGTCTCCATCAACCTTTCAGCAAGTAGAAAATACTGGTACCTTTTTAAAACAGTCGTTAGCACTGAGGACAGGGGACCTTTAAACTTTAACTTATGTTCATTTGTATTGTTTCATATGTTAAATGTGTATATACTTGCTGTATAGAATTTTTATTATTTTACTTGTGTTTGTCACAAATCTAGAGATTTATATGGCAATAAAAGTTGATTGATTGATATATTAAATGTTCTCATAAGATTTACAAAACATGCTCTTTTATCAATTTTGTCAAGGCGTTATTTCATTATGATCAGTTATATAGAACACCTTATAACTTCTTCGATTCTACCATGTCTTTATATATGCGATTCCTACCAAAGAAACAATTTGTCAAAAATAATGAAAATTTCTACAATTGACCTCTTATTTATCAGGAATAACCTAAGCAATTCCAACTTGTGATAATTTTTTGCATTTTTATACAAATGGAGGATTTCAATCACTTACAGTCGATTGGAAAACGATATTTTGCATGTTTTTAGAAATAAACGTTAAAAATTAAGGCAACATGTACGCTAAAATACATTTTTGTGCCACAAATATTTTTATCATTTACTCCTTTACAATTTCTAACTTTAAACTTGTATTCCCTGCGTCAGGATTTTTCACAGGAACCTTTTAACATTGGAAAACGGCGAAATGTGCGTTTGGACGCCGTAAGGAAGAACGGACGATAAACGCTGGAAATGTAATCAAAAATTTATACTCGGGAGACATGAAATATTGGGCTGTAAAATAACTAACTTTTTCTTACTGACTTCTCTACAAACAAGTGGAGAATCCGACGTACTAAAATATAAAATGAATGCCTTTGTCTTTCTTTTTATTTCATTGAAAGGATAATTTCAAAATTTTAAAGTTATGAACTGAGAAAATTAAAACTTTTGTTTAATTATTTCAGTTATGAACATGTTGAAATTCTTAGTTCATTTGAACTGAGAAAATGATTTTCTCAGATTTGAATGAAAAAAAAGCAGTGAATCGATCCTGAAAATGTTCAAGTTTAGAAGATATAAGGACGTGTCGCTTGAATGGGGTTGGGAATAATATGTGATTAGATGGAAAACAAACATTTAGGTATATGATAATGACAATAATATTTACTTGCTATAGTTATATGACAAGCCCAGACATTTCATTTATTAAAGTTAAGAATTAGGAAATAAATTCATTATCTTTCAATATTCTTTTTTTATAGTCATACACGAATAAAAAGGTAAGTTGATGAAACATAACCATGTTTGAATAGCTCTTTATAAATAAACACATGATATCAATCCTTATTATCACTTTTCGGCGTCAATTATGGGACAAGGGTGCTTTTTATGGAATCAATGACAAGGTTACTAATTTTCAAATTCAGATTCATGAAAAGAGGAATAATTTATAATTTCAAACAATTTAAAGATTTGAAACACAATTAAGGGTATTTATAACTCACCACTGTCTTCGGAAACAAGGTAATCGTCAGAGCTGTAAATTTCATCGTCCGAATCAACTGTTATGCTCGGTCGTGTGCCGAGACCTATAATTTAAAATGAATGAATAAATACACTTGTGTAATGTTAATGCGGCAGAAATAAGTTAGATATAATTTTCTAAGAATGAACATGATAAAAAGTTGGGTGTTTTTTTTTCTTCAAGATGAAAATATGTCAAATAATAATAATTTAGTGTCATATTAATATATTTCTCACTAGTGCGTATTAAATATAAATTGAAAGAAACAAAAAAACAACATCTAAAGTATATCTTAGTTTTTATGTTTTATGTATAATCAAGGAATTACATACTATATAATTCCTTGGTATAATTTACTTTCTTGTGGAATCGAAGTGCATTGAATAAATTAGTGATACTCGTTTCCTGAGACAGACACAAAGTATACGTATACGGCAGTCCTTATCTAAAATCATCTGAAGTACTAAAAACACCAATATCTATATTGTGTTTATGTAAATCATAGGATACTGATATAAATAATGACAAAACCTACAAACAAATCTAAAGTCATAGATGGATACTATCAGAAAGTTAAAAACGCAATTTAGTAAACAACGCAGATTATGAATTTTATCTTCATAAAATACTCTGTAAAATACCCAAGGAAATGACGAAATTAAGCAAACCACGCTTTTAAAAAAGATCTTTAATTGATTGTTACACTAAAATTAAGCTTTATATAGTTATACATTAATATCATAATATACAAATCTATACGTGGCAATCTTGAGATTTTGCAATATTTGATAGTAATTATATATATATAAGTTATAAGCGAAGTGTTTAGACTGCATTTAATGATACGATACGATACGAAAACTTTATTTGAATTCGTAATTTTTAACAGTGAACATAAGCTCTATTGAGCTTTTAACCGAATAGAATGTCTTTAAATATAGAGATATCGAAAGCATAATATTATGAATATATTTTTATAAGCAACAATATATATAAAACATTTAAGTTACCTATAAATGTTGACATCTTTGTAGCAGTTGCACATGCACATGAATATGAAAATACCAGCGCGCAAATGCAATTTTTTGGCTTTGGAATTTATTCATTGGCTGACTAATCATATTGCATAACGGTCGACCAGGTAAGGTCCAGGTAGTGATTCCTACCGACAAAGAACCATCTAATTAGACTTAAATTAGATGTTGTTAATTATCAAGGTGTGGGAGGTGGGGGACAATTTGGGTAGCGTCATGTCATAAACGCTATACCTGAATTTAGATTCATGGTGATTTCCTGTCATAAAGTGATAAACTGTAATTTGTGAAAACAAAAAGAAATTAAAAACTAAATAAACAAACGACAAACAGGTGTCGATTGAATTGGGGTTCCAAAGAGGGCAATTCAAACGTTATTCATCTAATTCAATAATTGTAAAGTTGGTATTTCTTATTTATTTCGAACTTGAAGGACAAAACAATAATTAAAATAAGGAATGTTAAAACCAAACAAAAACTAATAAGGACTCAATAAACAAAAATCAAATCTCTTTACAAATTTTCATATTTTGCTGTTGCGTTGTGTTCAGTTTTATTTCTTTTTGTTATCTTATTTTTTTATTATTTTTTTATATATATAAATGGATTTATAGGTCCAGAAAACTTAAAAGTCATCGATTAACGCGTATTCAAGACATCATTCATGATTTTAATTTTTGACTTCTTTTTTACATACTCCGATGTTTAAATAGTTAAGAACAGAATGTTTTTTTTTATGTGTAGCTATATGAAACGATGGATACAATAGAAATCAGTTTCAATTTCGGATTCAAAATTTAGAACACATGAATAATTTAATTATTTAAAAAATATTTTAACTTAAATTAAAGTTATAAAACATAGTTCTTGAGTAAATGATACCCGCCTTCGACCACTTCACATATCACAATCTATTGCATGGCATGGTCGGTCAGTCGCTGACTAAGTTAATTGTGTTTAAAGTTTCCTGTTTTTAAACATGTTTCTTCTGATAAAAACTTTTCTTACTTAAAGCCAATCCAGTCTTCCATTGTTTATATATAGAAATTATTATTTTTCTAATTATCTTGTATTTTTGTTTAGAATTACGTTTTAAGATCTTTTTAATTTTCAGACAGGGTTTATTAAACTTTTCAAATTCTGAACATCTTAATCACACTCTTCAAATATCTTTGAGGCAAGGGTGTTCCCGTATATTCTAAATACATGTGTTTGAACATGTGGGTTTTCATATTTTATCTAGGGAAAGTTTTGTATAATTTGGGACATGGCTTCTAGGAAATATTGCCCTTTTCATTTATTGCTTATTCTTCTTACATATATAGTAAAATTCTTTTTGAATATATTGGGTGGCCCGCCTTAAAAGGGCCGTTTTGGTATCTAGAATTAAGTCTAGAACTCTATTGACTTCCAGATCTTCTTCTTCGTCGTCGGATGCAGGTCCCCACAATATTTCTCGTTTCTTTCGGGTGTATAGATAGACAGTACGCATGCAGAATCTCTTTGGCTGTTCTAAGACGTCTTCCGATAGCCAGATTGAATATGGGTCTGTGTTTGGCGGCTCTGTCTCTTCTCGCATCTAAACCAGAACAATAACATTTGCTCTGCAGCACCATGGTAACAAAGAAGATCAGTTGTGTTGTCAATCTCCATTTCGATTGTGAGTGAAAATTGCCTTCATTGTCGAATTTATAAATAAAATACCCATGATATCCGCCGTTTTGACAGTTGAAGGGGACCTCCGCTAAAAGGGCTTCAATCAATTGACAAGTTTGCACGTCATTTTATCCAAACGATCTCTGTTTAGTCTATGCGTCTCCATCGTATGTTGTACGTATGTACAGTCAAAACATTATGATATTGATATGTTTTTTAAATAATTGAGCTTTCTAAAATCCTATTATTTTTATTCTTAATTATATGCAAATAAGTAACTGCAAAAAAATATATAGATAAATAAAGCGTAAAAGTACCTAGATATTATATATAATTTTTTTTTCAATCTACATCATGCAATCATTTTTCTTCATAAAAAACAGGTTGTAATTTGAAAAAGTTATTACTTAACTATAGAGATGTAATAATTAGACTACTCATAAATCAGAATAATTTTTTACACCCTCCATTTTATCATTTGCACGCTTTAAGCTAGTATGGTATTTGCAACTTGCATAGACACTGAATAAATTAAATATACAGGTTATGCTACTTGCCATTAATTCATACTATCAATCAATCAATCAATCAATTTATTTATTTATTTATTTATTTATTTATTTATTTATTTATTTATTTATTTATTTATTTATTTATTTATTTATTTATTTATTTATTTATTTATTTATTTATTTATTTATTTTCTGAACGATAAAGGCGGTGTTGATTTATTGAAAATTCTCGGACTTATTACCATGTGACACGTATCAGCCAATCATTATATGTCATGTGACAGGTATCGGCCAATCAATTTATCAATACTTTGTTTTGATTGGTTGACCTGCATTTGGGGTGGAGCTCCTTCATAAAAATATCGACATAATCGTATAAACATTCTTATACCGAAAAAGATTTTCCAAGATATCAGACGCAATGGACAACGGGATTTTTGCTGAGCGTAAATGGTGGTTCGTGGTTAAGGACAAGATAATTTTTCTCTTAACTTCTGATGACTCATCCCAAAGTAATGTTGGAACAGTAGAGATGGGTGACATTGAATCCAACGTGAAAGTATTAACACAGACCTCAAATGTAAGTCAGAGCTAAAAATTACTACCATTAATATGAAATATACATATTAAGCTTTAAGTTTGAATTGTATAAAGATCTAGTATCATAGTCCTGTATATTTAATGAGCAAGTCTGTGCTAGTATAGAGACAGTTATTGTAATTTATGTATATTCAATGTGACCGTGACACCACCATAGAAATATACCGGCAGTCTACCGTTCAACTAAAAAACCGTTAATATAAATGTTTATATGTAAAGCTCTATATGACACACGCAGGTCGATTTATTTACACCGACATCGAATTTAATTTATATTCTACACTTTTTAAATAAATAACGTTCGATATATGGAAAAAAGAACGAAATACAAGTTAAATCTACACAAGTCCGTATAAATCGTATGCTTGTAAACTAGATTCAGGAGTTTTGAATAAATTCAACTGATTAATAATTTCATGCTTAATCTTTTTTATGCTTTTCTTATTTGTAGGTCTCACTGCCTTTGAACCAATTTCATGCCACAGACAAGAGATTTAAGCAGCTTGAAGGCGTTTCCTCAAGGAGACGATTTTGTAGCATTTTCAAAAAACTACAAGAGAAGTATTCGCCCGTTATAGAGGTTTATGAATCAGGTAGATTATGTTGTGTTTTTCTTATTAAAGATAATAGTGAAACACATTTTATTTCAACATAAGCAATTTTACTACATTATTTAAATATAAATTTATACTTGAATAAAACATACTTTTCTGCGTATACTAGTAGTCATAAACCTATTCCTGTCTATGTGATTTTAGGAAATCTGTAATCCGAATCCTTAAGATATAAATATGAATTAAATACAATCAAAGATCATGCATAATAATATGTATCAATATTTCAGAATTAAAATGGTAAAGTTCTTGTTTTAGAGAATTGATAAACATTTTATTTAGGGACAAATTAAACTTAGCAACAGTAATTGTTATATTGCTTTATGTTTATTTTATTATAATTTTTGTGTGTACGCGTGTGTAATAAATATTTTTCACTATTTCAGATGATGACTTGCCGGGATTGGTTCAATCCGAACAAAGAAAGACTAAAAAAAGAACCTTCAAGGAAGAAATAGAGGTACAATTTCCTTTTTTTCTAGCTTAACTTCAAATGTGATTTTCAGTGGTATACTAATTGAACAAAATATATAGCAAAACATTAGAAAAAAATCCACTACGCCTGTCCTTGGTCCGTCTTTGAGTCATTAATGCAAAATATAACAATGATTGTTGATAAAGGCAGCCAAAATGATATTTCTTTCCGATCCAAAGGCACTTGTTTCTAGGGAAAAAATATATACTAACCATACCGCCTTGTGAGAGCCATCAGGATGGATATCTCTCACAAGATGGTATGGTTAGAATATAAAATAATCAAAAAATTCTAGAAACCGATCCGACCTATCGAAATTATTTTTCCCGGAAAGTCTACCGCAGTTAGTTTTACTATTTCAAATTTAATTTCGGTTCATTTCGATCCCTATATTTTCCTTCCCCGTTAAGAGAATAAAACAACCAGAACCTTAAATCACAAAAATACTATGTAACTAGTAAGAAATATATATCTTTAATGAACCCTTTTTGAAATTGACGCTTTAGTTATTTCATAATAGTTAATATGTATGGTATACTTTATTTTAGCTGATGAGAGACCTCCATCCTGACTCAAGAGACCCAGAAAGAATAACAGACTTTCTTGATTCGTCAAAGAAGAACTGGAGAAAAGCTTGCTCGGAGCTGTTTGGGTGTGATGATTTGGTATGGAATTTATTTTATACATTTATGTCTGTGTAAACTAAAATAACCTTTGTACAATATCTTTAAAAAAGGCAAATATCAAGACATTTGCATCATTGTAATCATAGTTGGAATAAAAGCTCTACGGAGCTTATGTTTGTAATTATTACATCCGACTCAAAATAAAATTTCTGTCTGTCTGTCTCAACAACTAATAATTGGCATCAGCATGGAGTCCTGTACCATCTATTTCCTGTTTAACAGTGACCAAAAAAAACTTACAAAAAACTTTATTTTCTTAAGAAAATGTTACATTACAATAAAAAATGTTGAATACAGATGCAAATGTCTTTGTACATGCATGACATTTGAACACAAAATAAGAGTATTAAGAGAAAACGTACCATGATATATACATGATATACAATATATGTGATGTACTTACTTGGTTTCTTTGGGAGGACTTGTTAATTCATTTATCTCTATTGGCATATTTCCATGGCTGCTTCGTCATACAACAATACAAAAAGACCGAAGAATTTTATCTCTCCAGAGAAATCCTTTGCTCTTTCTAAAAGAACTTTCGATTTATCAGTATTTATAATTATATCTGTTTAACATGTTTAATAATGTCAAATTATGTTTGCGTTCTTATTTTTTGCAGGCAACTTTTGGAGGCAACTTCAGGGAACAAATATATTGTTCAAGTCTCCCAGCCTGTTGTTGGGATGAGCTGCAGCTTATCTTCAGGGTGTACGAATCAAAGACCTTGCTGTCAAACAGCCTTCTCAAAGAAATAAGACCAGGCCTATTTAGGGATTTTGTTGGTGTCAAGGAGGAACCTAGGGTTCACAGGTTATTGAGCCAGCTTAGTTGTGGATTGGTAACAGTTGAGGAATTCAGAAAGAATGCCAAAAAGTTAAAGGTATGAAATTGCTTTATAAGCAGAAAATTGAACCTCAAGTCAAAATGTTTTAAACATGACAAAACAAAAGAACATTTTATGTGAAACACCAAATAATGAGAACTATTTTATGCCTGATGCAAAGGATTTGAATGTATAAAATGTCTGAAATACAACACAAACTTGAGAACAGAAAATATATATAAAAAAAAACACATACTTATGATTATCCAACTGTAATTGCATTTACTTTGCAATGCAAATTCAAATCAAAATGACATATTACTCTGATGCTCTGGAAGGTTAAGCAATGCTTGTTATAACATGCTTTTTATGTTGCAACTTTTAATTCTATTTAGTATTTAGTTATACAAAATAAGTTTAAGGATTCCCATACGTAGCATCCTGAAAACAAAAGAAAGTATTGTAACTTACAATTTTTGTTGTTATAATTCTTGTCCATATATGTTTTCTGAGGTTGGCAGATCAGATCTTAGTGTTTAACTCTGCTCTTTACATGTTTAACCAAAATAATATTCAATATTAGGATGCTAAATGGTAAAAGAATTGAAATATTTTTATATTTTACAGGAACAGAAGACCAGGTCATCTGATGATGTTGTTGTAAGTATTCATTTGTTACAAGGTTTTTCCAAATAATGCGACATATTATAGTATAATGCTGTCTCTGACAGTATTTGTAATTCATGAATGTACATTTTCACTGATTTTCACCAAACTGGTTAAATACAACATTGTCCATGTTAAATGTATACAATTTGAAAAAAGTTTAGCACAACCAAGTATTTTGAGCTTTTCAATGACTGAAAGTACAATTTAATTATTATATAAAAACAATGTTATTTCTCAATTAAAAGCACAATTATCATGATTATGCCAGAGATAGGGGCAGATAAAGTTGTAACAAATATTAAACCTGCAGTATACAACAAGTTGCAGCAGTAACTTGTGCTAATGATGTTGATTCTTGAAGAATCTTTTGATTAGGATATAAATTTTCAAGTGTAATTAGACAATTTCATAACAGTTTTGAGCTTTTGGTGACAACAATTTTTGAAGATTGTTGTGCAAAAAACTGGTCTTATTTTCATGTATTGTTACCGTAAGTAAATTAAAAATTGTTTTTCGTAATAAACATGTTCAATTGTGTATATAATAGTTTTTACCGTAATACCATTTTTTAAATGAAACTGGCAATCCAAGAATAGTCCAAAAATTTTTTTAAATCAATGACCTGAAAAAGAACTTCCTGTTGTATATTTATTGATGGATGACATCTTCATAAAGTTAAAAAATATGCAATATTGCAATTATGTAAAAAAAAAAATTAAGTGAAGAAAACAGGTATTTAAAACCAACACATCCTCTTAATGTTTTTGTTTTGACAGTTTTTGTTATGAACTATATATATATTTTTTTAGGAAGAAAATGCTCGACTAAAGAGGGAGAATCTACGTCTTAAAGAAGAAATTAATGATCTAAAGAGAAAGCTCAATGAAAAGGTAAGTTTATGCCTGTTCAAGTTATCCCAATTAAATGAGTAGGACTTAAACTGTGTATTAAAACAGCTTTGGATTTTATTCCAGAATCAATTCAATTTTTCATTTGTATTAGCACTATAAAAAATTAATTGGCTACTGAATGGCATACAGATGGGACAAGTCTTGGTCTTTATACTTTATGGCTATGATAATCTACCATAAAAGTCTAAAAAGCACTTCTTAAAAATGTTTTTGACACCATATTTAAAAAATTTACATCAAACTGTTAAACAAGACCTAAGAAAAAAAAGTTAAATGGATTCCAATAATGATATCAGTCACAGTAGATTATTGTATTCATCAACGATTAAGTCCGAGACTTGTCCAGTCTGTATGCCATTCGGTACCCAATGTATTTTTCAAAGCGCTTAAACAACGAAAAATTAAATCGATACCAGAATAAAATCAGAAGCTAATAGGCAAATAGACTATTATACCTTGCTTTAAATGGTGCAAGGTCCTTTATAGTGAGTACTGATTTTAGGCCTGTCACATATCATGGCCAGCAAGTCATTTTCTATAATAAAGGTTATAAAAGTTATGAGGAAAAAACAGTTTACAGATCTAAGTAGTTTAATAGAATCTAACAGATCTAAGTAGTTAAATAGAATGTAATGAGATGTGGAATAAGTGTACATGACACAACGTACATATATTAATGTGTATTTAAACGTCCACAATGGAAAATAGTCAGCAGCATTTAATGTGACCAGAGATTGCCATACAATTTTAAACCAATCCAAAAAAATTAAATTTTAACAATATTTAACTTATATAAGATAAAAATCCTACTTTTGCATTTTTCAGGATGTTTTTGAGTTTATAGAAGATCCTGAAGAAAATACAAGGTAAGGTTAATGAATTATTGAGAAATGAAAAAATGTACTAGTAATATATAGCAAATATGTTTTTTTTTTGTAATAGAATACCACTTTTTTTACATGGTTCTATTTTAATAGCTATGAGGAAAAAAGAAGGGTTTCTCGATTTTTTACGTGTTGTCTAATTTGGTTGAACTCATAAAAAAACTGTCTGTGTAATTTAGACATAATGATTTATTAACTATTGATAGTTTTTTTTACGCTCAAGATTATTGTGACACAAACATTCAGCAACAATTCAAGCATTTTAATAAGACAGCCTGCAGCCACCAAGAATATTTTCTAAAAAGGGAAAATGGCTTTTAAAATATATTTTATAAAAATATACATACTGTATGAATAAATGACTTATTTTGAAAGATTTCTATATTTTTATTTTTTAGACCCCAAAGAGTTATTTTACCAAAAAGACTGAGAACTCTAGAAAACCCTGAAGATCAGGTAAGTCTTAAAGCTGTTTAAGAAGTATAGGGAACATTTGGATTCCATATGAAAATAAACACCAGTAATTGTCTACCACATATCAAAAGGCATTGCTGATATATTGTGATAAAAAGTCGAAATAATCAGTCTTTTCCATATTTTTTAACAATCAAGATTAAAGGCAGATTGTCTACCAAAATCACATTTTTTTTCGTCCCCAATTTTTAATGTTATTTTGACCAAAATGAAATAAAAGAAAACTTTGAATATCAATGTGTTACCAAATGTGCCTTAAACTTGGTTTATTTTGTTCAAAATTATTCGTCCATGTTGACTGATTATTTGTTTACATTCATGATGTATTTTTAGTGTATTTGATATGGCCTTCAATCGGGATCTCAGTTGTTTTGTTCCTGAGGACTTTAATATGGTGACAAATTAAACAAATTTAATGTAAACTATCTAAATCATCTTCATTTGTTATATACGAGCCATAAATGTCATTTTCTTTGTTTGGTGAATTTGACGTTTTCATGAATATTTCTACGGACTAAAATCTCAAGATACAGTTTACTGCCACGATTTTGAATAGTGCCCATGCTTAAAGCGGGAATAAGATCATGAATATGAATTATTGTAAAGCTTTACAAATAGTATTAAGTGATCATTATTGTTTTTCGATTAATTTGGTACCATAGCCATATTTTTGTTGTTCATATGATTAGAATTAGACAAACAAGTTGTCTGTTGGCCTTTTTATGTTGAAAAACAAAAATATTTTTCCGTAGACAATATCCTTTTAAAAAAGAAAATACACAAACCAAATGAAGAAGACACAGTAAAAAACAAAAAATTGTGTGTGTCTGTTGTTGTCTGCCTTTCCTATCCAATCAATTTATGCAGTCAGATATATTTGTGGTTGTTAAATTTTTTTTAAGTGTATCTAACACCTTTCCTGATTTATTTGAAACAATAAGTTGGAACACAAAATTTAATCAAAACAGGAACTAATAGAACATGGTACACATTGATGCAAAAATTATGCAATTCTAATAGATGAGGAATAGTCCTTCCGTGCATATGGGGACGGTTTTTTTGGGGTTTTTTTTTTATATATATACACATCTTACATTGGATAAATTCTAGTTCAAGTAAAACAAAAACCAAGAAACAGCAAATAACAAAGTTATCTTTAATACTTATATTCTGTTTTACAGTTGGAGCAAATATTCGACCAAATAAGAGATATTGAGGTAAGTAGATTTCATCTTTATTACCCCTTTGTAACAAAAATTAAATGGATTTAAATAACAATACCTTCTATTATAATTGTTTTAATATGCCTAAGAAATGTACATTATATGAACATTGACATATATTGATTTATTTATAACGTCTATATCTGTTTTATACGTTATATATATATTTTTTTAATTTGGAAAGAATTTTCAGGATGAAATATGTAATTTAAGTAACACCTAATTTGATGATCAAATACACCATTCTGGGTATCATTTTAAAGTACAAATGACAACAAAGTTCCAGACAATAAATTTTGCTACGCCTGACGCGCGTTTCGTCTATTCAAGACTCATCAGAGGCGCTCTACCAAAAATATTGAAAATGTCAAACACTGTATGAATATGAAGAGCATAGAACAGTATCACCAATACTACCAAACTGGGGAACCAAATTATTACTAAGATATTCAACCTATGTCTGGGGTAGGAAGAACCTTAGGGTTTAGACAATTTTGAAATTTAGACGGATAATTTAAAGCTTTGATGTATTCTCCAACTCAAAAGTGTTGGTGCCGGAGCGGGCTAACCTCGGGGAATTTAAACTCCACCAGCAGTGCTAACCTTCACGTGTGTTCGAAATACAAATGACAACAAAGTTCCAGACAATAAATTTTGCTACGCCTGACGCGCGTTTCGTCTATTCAAGACTCATCAGAGGCGCTCTACCAAAAATATTGAAAATGTCAAACACTGTATGAATATGAAGAGCATAGAACAGTATCACCAATACTACCAAACTGGGGAACCAAATTATTACTAAGATATTCAACCTATGTCTGGGGTAGGAAGAACCTTAGGGTTTAGACAATTTTGAAATTTAGACGGATAATTTAAAGCTTTGATGTATTCTCCAACTCAAAAGTGTTGGTGCCGGAGCGGGCTAACCTCGGGGAATTTAAACTCCACCAGCAGTGCTAACCTTCACGTGTGTTCGAAATACAAATGACAACAAAGTTCCAGACAATAAATTTTGCTACGCCTGACGCGCGTTTCGTCTATTCAAGACTCATCAGAGGCGCTCTACCAAAAATATTGAAAATGTCAAACACTGTATGAATATGAAGAGCATAGAACAGTATCACCAATACTACCAAACTGGGGAACCAAATTATTACTAAGATATTCAACCTATGTCTGGGGTAGGAAGAACCTTAGGGTTTAGACAATTTTGAAATTTAGACGGATAATTTAAAGCTTTGATGTATTCTCCAACTCAAAAGTGTTGGTGCCGGAGCGGGCTAACCTCGGGGAATTTAAACTCCACCAGCAGTGCTAACCTTCACGTGTGTTCGAAATACAAATGACAACAAAGTTCCAGACAATAAATTTTGCTACGCCTGACGCGCGTTTCGTCTATTCAAGACTCATCAGAGGCGCTCTACCAAAAATATTGAAAATGTCAAACACTGTATGAATATGAAGAGCATAGAACAGTATCACCAATACTACCAAACTGGGGAACCAAATTATTACTAAGATATTCAACCTATGTCTGGGGTAGGAAGAACCTTAGGGTTTAGACAATTTTGAAATTTAGACGGATAATTTAAAGCTTTGATGTATTCTCCAACTCAAAAGTGTTGGTGCCGGAGCGGGCTAACCTCGGGGAATTTAAACTCCACCAGCAGTGCTAACCTTCACGTGTGTTCGAAATACAAATGACAACAAAGTTCCAGACAATAAATTTTGCTACGCCTGACGCGCGTTTCGTCTATTCAAGACTCATCAGAGGCGCTCTACCAAAAATATTGAAAATGTCAAACACTGTATGAATATGAAGAGCATAGAACAGTATCACCAATACTACCAAACTGGGGAACCAAATTATTACTAAGATATTCAACCTATGTCTGGGGTAGGAAGAACCTTAGGGTTTAGACAATTTTGAAATTTAGACGGATAATTTAAAGCTTTGATGTATTCTCCAACTCAAAAGTGTTGGTGCCGGAGCGGGCTAACCTCGGGGAATTTAAACTCCACCAGCAGTGCTAACCTTCACGTGTGTTCGAAATACAAATGACAACAAAGTTCCAGACAATAAATTTTGCTACGCCTGACGCGCGTTTCGTCTATTCAAGACTCATCAGAGGCGCTCTACCAAAAATATTGAAAATGTCAAACACTGTATGAATATGAAGAGCATAGAACAGTATCACCAATACTACCAAACTGGGGAACCAAATTATTACTAAGATATTCAACCTATGTCTGGGGTAGGAAGAACCTTAGGGTTTAGACAATTTTGAAATTTAGACGGATAATTTAAAGCTTTGATGTATTCTCCAACTCAAAAGTGTTGGTGCCAGAGCGGGCTAACCTCGGGGAATTTAAACTCCACCAGCAGTGCTAACCTTCACGTGTGTTCGAAATACAAATGACAACAAAGTTCCAGACAATAAATTTTGCTACGCCTGACGCGCGTTTCGTCTATTCAAGACTCATCAGAGGCGCTCTACCAAAAATATTGAAAATGTCAAACACTGTATGAATATGAAGAGCATAGAACAGTATCACCAATACTACCAAACTGGGGAACCAAATTATTACTAAGATATTCAACCTATGTCTGGGGTAGGAAGAACCTTAGGGTTTAGACAATTTTGAAATTTAGACGGATAATTTAAAGCTTTGATGTATTCTCCAACTCAAAAGTGTTGGTGCCGGAGCGGGCTAACCTCGGGGAATTTAAACTCCACCAGCAGTGCTAACCTTCACGTGTGTTCGAAATACAAATGACAACAAAGTTCCAGACAATAAATTTTGCTACGCCTGACGCGCGTTTCGTCTATTCAAGACTCATCAGAGGCGCTCTACCAAAAATATTGAAAATGTCAAACACTGTATGAATATGAAGAGCATAGAACAGTATCACCAATACTACCAAACTGGGGAACCAAATTATTACTAAGATATTCAACCTATGTCTGGGGTAGGAAGAACCTTAGGGTTTAGACAATTTTGAAATTTAGACGGATAATTTAAAGCTTTGATGTATTCTCCAACTCAAAAGTGTTGGTGCCGGAGCGGGCTAACCTCGGGGAATTTAAACTCCACCAGCAGTGCTAACCTTCACGTGTGTTCGAAATACAAATGACAACAAAGTTCCAGACAATAAATTTTGCTACGCCTGACGCGCGTTTCGTCTATTCAAGACTCATCAGAGGCGCTCTACCAAAAATATTGAAAATGTCAAACACTGTATGAATATGAAGAGCATAGAACAGTATCACCAATACTACCAAACTGGGGAACCAAATTATTACTAAGATATTCAACCTATGTCTGGGGTAGGAAGAACCTTAGGGTTTAGACAATTTTGAAATTTAGACGGATAATTTAAAGCTTTGATGTATTCTCCAACTCAAAAGTGTTGGTGCCGGAGCGGGCTAACCTCGGGGAATTTAAACTCCACCAGCAGTGCTAACCTTCACGTGTGTTCGAAATACAAATGACAACAAAGTTCCAGACAATAAATTTTGCTACGCCTGACGCGCGTTTCGTCTATTCAAGACTCATCAGAGGCGCTCTACCAAAAATATTGAAAATGTCAAACACTGTATGAATATGAAGAGCATAGAACAGTATCACCAATACTACCAAACTGGGGAACCAAATTATTACTAAGATATTCAACCTATGTCTGGGGTAGGAAGAACCTTAGGGTTTAGACAATTTTGAAATTTAGACGGATAATTTAAAGCTTTGATGTATTCTCCAACTCAAAAGTGTTGGTGCCGGAGCGGGCTAACCTCGGGGAATTTAAACTCCACCAGCAGTGCTAACCTTCACGTGTGTTCGAAATACAAATGACAACAAAGTTCCAGACAATAAATTTTGCTACGCCTGACGCGCGTTTCGTCTATTCAAGACTCATCAGAGGCGCTCTACCAAAAATATTGAAAATGTCAAACACTGTATGAATATGAAGAGCATAGAACAGTATCACCAATACTACCAAACTGGGGAACCAAATTATTACTAAGATATTCAACCTATGTCTGGGGTAGGAAGAACCTTAGGGTTTAGACAATTTTGAAATTTAGACGGATAATTTAAAGCTTTGATGTATTCTCCAACTCAAAAGTGTTGGTGCCGGAGCGGGCTAACCTCGGGGAATTTAAACTCCACCAGCAGTGCTAACCTTCACGTGTGTTCGAAATACAAATGACAACAAAGTTCCAGACAATAAATTTTGCTACGCCTGACGCGCGTTTCGTCTATTCAAGACTCATCAGAGGCGCTCTACCAAAAATATTGAAAATGTCAAACACTGTATGAATATGAAGAGCATAGAACAGTATCACCAATACTACCAAACTGGGGAACCAAATTATTACTAAGATATTCAACCTATGTCTGGGGTAGGAAGAACCTTAATTTGTTTCATATTGTGGTCATTTATGTTTTTTTTTTTAGCTTTAAATTTTTTTATTATCATCAGTATTGGGATTTTTTTTTACAGAATGATGCTGACATGACAGATGAAAATGAAAATGAAGAATCGAGTGATACCAATGTGACTTGCAAAAATCAGGTATTTCAATGAAACAACTTGTTAGCAGATAACTAAGTTTTTTAAGTAAAAAATGAAATGAATTTAATACAATTCAAATATTGAACTAGTCATTATGTACCCCTGTTTTTCTTATTAATTTGATTTTCTTGTTTCATAGATCATAACAAGAGCAAGTTGATCCATCTGCTAATCAGACTAAACGATTTAAATCCGATTAGGTCTGTCAAGACTTAAGAAACATTAATTTTACTCTTCTCCACCCTGCTAACAAAATTTTATGCTGTTTCTACATAAGTAGGGTGCATATTGTGTAGGCTTGTTTGCTATCTGTCTGTCCAACCCAAATAAATGTTTCAAGATGTGGCATTATGTTTCGGACTTTGGGAGATATAAAATCAATATTTTTTTCAAAACATGTTCTTCTTTATGAATCTTTTTTCATAGGATGTAATTGTAATGTAATTTTTTTTCTTTATTTCAGACAATGTTTAGTGTTGGTGAAAAGGTAGAGGCGAAATGGAAGGATGGATCCTGGTACGAAGCCATCATTCTAAAGACAAATGAGAAAAGTAAGTAGTTAACAGTCAATAACAATTTAAAAAATAAGGTTTTGAAAAGAACAGTGATTAGATTTGAAGTAGGGGATAAGCAAAACGATTTTTAACAAAATATTCACCTGTGAAAGATGATAGTGGATTTTTAAAGAACACATAATATCTATTTTTGTTGCAAAGAGAGGGGTAAACTGGTTTACTACATATCATGATGGCTTGAAACTTGGTATGTGGTTTTCTTATGAGGTCCTTTATCTTGAGTATTGAAATTATGTCTGACTGATATCTACTTCCTCTTAACCAACTTAGTCAATTGTTGGAAATGTTTTCGTCTCAGCAACTTCATATCACAGTGACTTGAAATTTGGTTATCGGTTGCATGTTGTGGTCCCTTATCCTGA
The DNA here is from genome assembly GCA_963971305.1 of Arcuatula senhousia. NCBI lineage: Eukaryota > Metazoa > Mollusca > Bivalvia > Mytilida > Mytilidae > Arcuatula > Arcuatula senhousia. The sequence goes on along the minus strand of OZ020307.1, from coordinate 29,856,242 downwards.
GTACTGAAATTAGGTATGTCAGGCATTTACTTCCTGTTACTGACTTAGTCAATTTTCAACATTACTATCAATTGTTGAAATTTTCATCTAATTTTTCTCAGCACCTACATATCACAGGGACTTGATATTTGGTATATGGCTTCAGTATGAGGTTTTTATGTAAAACTGAAAAGTGCTGTTTACATAAGAATATAATACAACCTTCATTGATTTTTAAATTTCAGAAAATAGAACAAGCAGTTGTTTTATTTTCAGACTTTTGCGTAGCTTTTAATCTCTTATGTTTTTTTCTTCTTTCAGGTGCACGCATTAAATTCACTATGGATAATGTAGAGTGCAGAGTGGTAAATGGTAATATAAGGAAGAAGTAAGAGGTGACAAATATGTGATGAACAGCCAGTTGACAGTCAGAAATGATTTTGTTTACCTTGTTTTGTGTTATTTTATTATTGTAAAATGTTTGTAAATAAGAATGATCATAATTATCTTCATTGTACATTGTTTAAGTTATTATTTTCTTATATTGAATTATTCTCTTTATAAATGAGAAATGAAAGATTTGATGTATTTAAGTAATCATTTTGATGTAAATAAATATTTCATGATATAAAGGACTAGAGCCACGAACCCCATTATTTGGCCCTGTTAATTCTCAAATATCAAAATTGGTTTGTTTTACACCAAATTTTGTGTATGTATAGCTGGATGTCTGTGTTATAAGAGAAAAGATTTAGTTATGGTGAATAAATGAATTTTCAAGTACCATAACCCTTCAAAAATAGCCTAAATCATTGATTTTCCACTTTTTGGCCAAAATGACTTGTTTTTCAGTCACAATTTTGTGATTTTCTATGTGGCGCCACCCCTCGCCCATCGAAATTTTTGTTGAAATATGAAGAAAATAATGTATTTGTAAGATTTAAGCAAAAATATTTATGGGCGAGGGGTGGCGCCCATGTCATTTTCACCAAAAACCAGTTGGAAAATTGTGAAATTTAGCTGAAATTAGCATATTTTCAATTTAAGCGTCACTTTATGACGTCATGACAACGTCACAAGTACAGAAAACTTTAAAATTTATTTTGTTTTGTAACAAGTAATCATTCTAGACTACTTGGCCACAAAAATCTTATCTACCAAATGAATTTGAAAAAATGGCCCGATTTAGGGCCAAATATGAGGGTTCGTGGCTTTAGTCCTTTGTTTTCATGTCATGGTCTTCAAGTAAGTTGTTTTTTATGTCATGCTCTATGAGTAAGTTGTTCTTTATGTCATGGTCTTTAAGTAAGTTGTTTTTTATGTCATGGTCTTTAAGTAAGTTGTTTTTTATGTCTCTAAGTAAGTTGTGTTCATGTCATGGTCTTTAAGTAAGTTGTTTTTTATGTCATGGTCTATGAGTAAGTTGTTTTTTATGTCATGGTCTTTAAGTAAGTTGTTTTTTATGTCTTTAAGTAAGTTGTGTTCATGTCATGGTCTTTAAGTAAGTTGTTTTTTATGTCATGGTCTTTAAGTAAGTTGTTTTTTATGTCATTTTTTATGTCATGGTCTTTAAGTAAGTTGTTTTTTATGTCATGGTCTTTAAGTAAGTTGTTTTCATGTCATGGTCTTTAAGTAAGTTGTTTTCATGTCATGGTCTTTAAGTAAGTTGCATTTAAACATATGTAATCATAACACCTTTACTTGGAAATGAAAATTACAACACATTTCCATACAATAACTTATGCTTATCTGACAATATTTTGTCTATGAAAGTCTCATCAGAGGTGCTCTGTCAAAAATATTGAAAAAAGTAAGAGCAGAGACCAATAAACATAACCAAAACTGCAAAACACAAATTATTGTATTATCAATTTAAGGTTCTTCTAAATGAAAAATGGCTGCCATGCATTGTCAATACAAAACTTTTAAAAATTACACAGATTGAGCAAATGATGTATTATGTTCAAAACCTGTCTAATTAGATTTGACTTACCAATACCCAGAGCAAGCTAGTATTTAAAATCCCACAATGAGTCTAAATTTAATTATATTTACATTAACATGTAAGGTGCGTCTGATTACTATCCTACTATTTGAGCACACGCTTACAAATATTTAATTTTTTACCTTACAATTTTTTTTTATGAAATTATTTCTAGCTTGCTTAAGATAAGACTGTAAAACATTCATTCCAATATAATTTTAGCAAAATTCTTATTTTATCTAGGCTGTGTATTTTTTGAAAGTTTTGTATTGACAATGCATGGCAGCCATTTTTCATTGAGAATTACCTTAAAGATCACATAAACACTGAAAAATCCAATGAGAGAAATGAGAATCCCATGGGTAAACAAAATATCCCATGGGAGAAATAAACTCCTATGGGAGAAATAAACTCCCATGGGAGAAAAAAAATCCCATGGGAGAAAAAAAAATCCCATGGGAGAAAAAAAATCCCATGGGAGAAAAAAAATCCCATGGGAGAGAAAAAAAATCCCATGGGAGAATAAAATCCCATGGGACAAAAATTATCCCATGGGAGAGAAAATAATCCCATGGGATTTGATGGAAATCCCATGGGATTTAGGTAAATCCCATGGGATAATGACAAATCCCATGGGATAAAAAAATCCCATGAAATTAAAAAGTGCACAGAGAAAAATATTTTAAATGAAATGGTTAAATAAAAGATATTTTATGAAATCCCATGTAAAGCTGAACACATTGGCTACTCACATGACCTGGTAAGCTGAAAAAAGTGTGGCGCATTATTTGCAAATTGTTGTTTTGCAAATTTAAATTTACTTGTGTTTTTATTTCAAACATACATTTTGGTGGATTATTTTGGGGTTCGAATCTCCTTGTACTAGTAATCTGCTAGACACTTCCACTTTTTTTTTAAAGACATTCTTCTTGAAATAGCAGTCAAATTATGAAATGGCTCTGTCAGAACAATCTTTGTACCTTTGTACCTTTACCTTTGTACCTTTCATCTTGCAGCAGGTATAAATTCTGAAACTTCTATAGCTGCCTCTCAATAGTCCTTTTTAGAAAGTATTTTCCGGACGTGCAGACCTGAGAAATATTTTACTTATGCACTACAGGTTAACAACTTCCGGGTAGGCCTCTTCATTGAAAATCTGTTGAAATTAACTAAATTCGTCAACTTGTTAAAACATTTTAAATCTGATAGCCAAAATCTAAAATTACTAAAACATACGTTAACATCCAAGACCTCACTCCAAACCAGTTTATTTGAACCGGGAATGGGAAATTACGCCAAAATTGGATAGGGATAAATTGATGTTTACCTTAGCTCAACTTTGTTTACACCATGAGGCCGACCCACAAAGGGAAACTACTCTTGCAAAAATGAAAACAAAAGAATCGGAATTCCGGGTGACTTTTTGAAAAGGGCTATAGATGATGATTGGTTTACTTGTATGATTACTTTGTTTGCGCACGCTTCAGTTGCATAAGTTACACATGTTAGTTTATACAATGTATATATGATATCACATCACATGGCTGATATATATATAACTTTATTCTCATCAACCAGTGTTACATACATGTAGGTACAGAGAAATACTATATACATTATTTACAATATAATAAAAGAAAGAAAAAACACACATACACAAAAGAAGAAGAAAAGAAAATACAGGAAATGATAACATCATAAACACATAGATCAAAGTACAATGTCATACAAAGCTATACGACAGATAGTTAGTCAAGAAGACTCGTTTTTTTGTTAATTATTCTAATAAACTTACATAGTTTGATGAGTTTAGCTTTGTGTTTAGATGTCATAGCTTCTTGAACTTTAAAATATTAGGGTTTTGAATTAAATGTCCACTGACATTGACTGATCAGTTTCTTTCTTTCTTGAGATAATATAGGGCATTCTAGAATATAGTGAAATTCATCCCCGATTTTTTCATTACAAAGCATGCATTTCCTATCAGATCTAGCAACGTTGTTCCATCTACCTGTCTCAATAGGAAGTTTATGATTAACCGTTCTAAATTTACAAAATAAAATTGAGTCTTTTTTATTCAACACTTCAAAATAGTTTTCAAAATCTAGTGAGTCTTTAAAAATCTTATAATTTGTTGCTTTTGCACAGTTTTGTGTTTCATCGTGCCAGTTCTGTCGAAATTGATCAGTGAGACATTGTCGTACACTTTGTTTTAACCACATAGGGGAGGGAAATGTTTGCGAGTCCCAAATGTGAGTTAATCCACATTCGTTAAATATATTTTTTATATAGACAAGCCAATGGAAATTCCTATTTTGATTATTTGAAATATGTAACATGAGTTTATATAGAATCGAACAAAGCTTCGTTTCTTTACCTGTAAGTAATTTAGACCAATACATAACCATTCTAGTTTTGATATCTACACTTAAAGGAAATCGTCCTAATTCACCGTAAACAAAACAGTTGGGTGTGGATGGCTTTAACGTTAGCAGGAGTTTACAGAATTTTAGGTGGATTTTTTCTAATGAGTGATAATTTTTAAACCCCCATAGTTCACAGCCGTATAAAAGTATTGGTTTAACCATCTTATCAAAAAGTTCTAAATGACAAGAAATGGATAGGTTGTGGTATCTGCCTAGTTTGATTACTTCGTACATGGCTCTTGTGCCTTTCTCTGCTTGCGCTTTAATTGCAGGACCAAAGTTCCCTGTTTTGTTTAAATTCGTTCCGAGGTAGTTAAATTCTTTTACAATTTCTAGCTCTGTGTTATCAAAAACAAATCGAAGATTATCTGGAAGCCTTCCATTTGAAAAACATAAGATTTTTGTTTTTCCTATATTAACTTTCAGTTTCCCTCTATTGCAATATTCATAGCTGTTGGAGTCCTTCTGGTGACTCTGACATTAGTGCAGTGTCATCGGCGTATAAAAGTACAAATATTTTTAGGAAAACTCCGAGAGTACTTTCTAACTCATCGGCAATTGTTGTTAGTCCTGTATTGTTTTGGCTTTCGAGAAATGATTTGAGGTCGATCATTTAAGAAAATAGCAAATAGAAAAGGGGACATATTTTCGCCCTGTCTAATGCCATTGTTTCAAGAAAAGAAATCTGACTTCGGGTTGTTATTAGATTTTATACTTTTATACATATTTTGGATTACAGTTAACATTTTGCCATTAATATTACTTAAAATCAATTTATGCCAGAGACCCGTTCTCCAGACTTTATCGAATGCCTTTTCGAAGTCTATAAAGGCACAGTAAAGTTTCTTTTTCTTAAGTTTGAGAAGTTCAAATAAACCATGTAAAGTGAATAGGTTATCTGTGACGCTATATCCCTGTCTGAAGCCACTTTGATTTTCGTTGAGAATTCGGAATTCTTCTGAGCATTTATTAAGTCTTTCCGTAAGTACGGCCGTAAAGAGTTTCCCCAGACAGTTCAAAATTGTTATGGGTCTAAAGTTTTTTTTATTTTTATTTTTTATAAATTGGTTTGATGCTCCCGATCAGCCAACTGTCAGGCAAAATACCCGTATCAAAAATAAGGTTGAATAACTTTTCGTAAATATGTATAAATTGGCCAGAAGTAGATTTAATATATTCATTAATTATTTGATCTTCACTGCTAGCTTTGTTGTTTTTAAGCTTTGAAATACATTTTAAGATTTCCTCCCTTTCTATGTAAAGATTGATGTCATTATTAATTTGATTTAATGCTTGATCGTCTAGGGCGGGTAAATTATTATTATCATTGTCGATGGGCGTCTCGTTTAGTTCCTTGAAAAATTCAAACAGCGTTTCAATTGGGATGTTAGGTTGTTTTTTCTTATTTCTGCGACGAAGTGTTTTCCAGAATTGTTTCGGATTCTTATGGCGCATTTCTTTTATTTTTGTTGAAAGGTTATCTGAATATTCTCTTTGACATTTATCTATAATCGTTTTGTATCGCTTCTCTGTCTCTGCAAGTCGCAGATTATTCAATTCAGTTCGTTTTTTTTGAAAATTTTCTTCTAAATTTCCTATAATTTTTCCTTGCAAATTTGCATTCATAATTGAACCAGGGTTTTTCATCGGTTTTAAACTTTCTTGATGTTTTGGTATTTTCACTGTACGTTCCAAAAGTGGTTTCTGCACTCTCAATAAAAATTTCACCGAGTTGTTCAACCAAAGTATTAATTTCTTGCTTTGACATATCTACAACTTCTTCTGAAAGTTTATTATACAAAGTATCTTTTTTGTTCAAGTTTATATTTCTTTGGAATTCATCATTCTTAGCATCATTCCATTTTTTTATTGTTTTAATGTTAAAATCTTTTTGGTTTGTTTCGGTTTTAGATTCAAGGTTCTCAATAGTAGTTTGTTAGCATATAGAAAGAGGACAATGTACATCGGAGAATAATTTAGAGAAATGCTAGCAATACTTTACAACTACAAAATCTATCTACAAAATTTGCGTTACTAATACAATAATCTACAACACTTGCATTTCTACATGTGTAGTTTCCGTCTGATTATGGCTAATAATGAATAAAGTTGATTAGCGGTGTAGTATAGACCTCACAGGTCAAAATGTCAAAATGAGGGGTTAAATTTCTTGACATTCCAATTTTCTTTGTTTAATCTTGATTTAAAGCTATTAAAAGTGTCAGCTGTAACAGTAGCCTCTGTAAGATTATTCCATTGATTTATAGTTCTTATAGAAAATGAACGCATACGTTGCGTAGTGTTGCATCTTTTCTTTGATAACTTAACTAGTGTCATTGTTATCATTTACATCTTGACTGATGCAAGAGATGTAAATGATTGTTCTCTATGTTCGATATTATTGTAATACAAATATAAAAGTCTTCTTAATTGTAATTATAGTTTTGTAAAGAATGATTCATGTCAATCTTTGTAATAACTTTAATACCCCCCTTTTTAATCTTAGAAACCGGATATAAAACGTGTCCTTACCAGAAAGTAAAGGGTATCAACGTTTTGTGTATCCCGAACACGAACCTGGATTTTAGAACCGAAGATTTTTAAAATGACATTTGACAAAATATAACCGCAAATTTCAGTCTATTAACACATAATGTGTTGACGAAAATCGGGGACAATTAATGAGAAATTGTTTTAAACAAAAAAAATGGGCACATCTTGGGTTTTTAACAAAAAAAAGTTTAATTTCAGTGTGTAATTTGTGCACTAACACAATCCTTTAATGCGATGACCAAGGGGTTATAAGGAGAATAGGGTAAGTGTGGTATGCACCGAAACAGTTTTTTTTAGATATTGCCCAAAATAATTTTGAAATTCAAAAAATAGTTATCGTACGACAATTATAACATACTGTGTTAGCAAAAATAGAGGACAATCAGCGAAGAAATGTTTTAAACTAAACAAATGGTAAGGGTTAATTTATAATTTGTGTAACCCGTACCTATTTTGCAAATCAGATAAAAAAAGTTTCAACGCATAGATTGCGTACAACAACAAAAAAGTGTGTTACGCACGATGTTGCTACAAACTTGATTCTATATATACATTTTTGTACATCTGAATATATATGTTTATATAATTCATAATTTTATATTTTCTATTTTCCGGATTTCTGTCAAACTTTGGGAAAACAACGTCTGGAATAATTTCTTTGTCACGTTTAATCCACTGTTTCATATAGTACAAAATTTAAGAACACGAGAGGCCTTGTTTTGTGGATGTCCGTGAGTGAGTGAGTGAGTGAGTGAGTTGGTGTTTAGTTAAAACATATTTTATTGTCAATCATATACAAAAGGATTGGGCACAACATGCACAAGTTATTACAACTTACAAGGCTTTTTCCAAACAATAATAATATACACATTGATAATCAAGATGACAGCAATTACTAGTAAGTATACACACAACCAAGTTTAAACAAATACTACAAAACGAAAAAACAAAAAAACAAAAACAAAAGAGCAAAAGAGAAGAAAAGAAAAAAAAAGTAAGATATATAAGTAAGTGAGCATGGGTACATTTTAAGAAAAAAAAGGGGGAGTTTGAAATACACTGCCAATCTTTTATTATTGCTGAAAGGCTTTGACTTTTTGATGTAGCTACGAACGTTTCGAAAAAGAACTTTGTTATGTTCATCGCTTAATTAGCGTTTCATTGCCAAAAAGAATATTTTCAATCGATAAAGTAACAAAAAGTATTTCTCATAAGTTCCACACGAAAATTAAGATATAACGGACATTCCAAAAAGTAATGAATTGCATCCTCCAAAGGCCATCCACACAGACAACTTGAGTCATTGACTAAATTTACTCTGTATAGATCAGCATCTAAAGAACTACATCTATGTCTCAGTTTTGTATGAATAATATTAATCTCTCGACCACCAATAAAATAATGACTAGGAACAGTACCATTGATCTCCGACCTCAATCTATTTAAATCCAATATTTGAATTAATAGATGTGACATCGGGGCTCAATATGTTCCAGCATCGTATAGTAGATGGAAAAAATGACCTAGAAAACGTTTCCAATCTGCACCGTTGTGGGTCATACTGAAAACGGGTTCTAAGGTTATATCCTATATCTGCAGAGTACTCATTTAAGCAATCTTGAAGATATTCAGGAGTTTTCGGCCTAATATGTATTTTGTGCATTAAAGATAGTTTTCGCCGGTTTCGCCTGGACCTCAAGCTTTCCCAGCCAGTCTCAAAGAGAAGAGATTCAGAACTAGCAAATCTAGGAAGACCGGTAATTATTCTTGCCGCTTCTAACTGAAGCCTATCTATCTTATTCGCATCCTGTCCATTACAACCATCCCAAAGCTCACATGCATATTCTAACAGCGGTACTATGTAAGCAAAATATATTTTACTCAGATTTTGTCTACTGAGTATATATTTTAGCTTTCTCAAGACATTAATCTGTTTACTTGCACTGTTACAAATATTGCTGATGTGTGTTGACCACTTACAATCATATGAAAAGGTAACACTTAGGTGTTTATGAGTGCGTACATATTGGATCGGTTGATTATTAAATAACAAATCTATAGGTGTATTGTCATGATTAAACTAAAAAACCATATACTCAGTCTTTTGAGGGTTAAAATAAACCAACCATAAGTTAGCCCAGCGACTTAGAACTTCCAAGTCAGCGTTAAGGCGATGTTCTATGTCGATTTGATTATTATAAGAACACATCAACGAACTTTAATCAGCAAACAGTCTTACTAAACATTGTACATCATCCGCTATATCATTAATATATAACAAAAAAGCAGAGGTCCTAAAACAGAGCCTTCCGGCACCCCAGCTTTAAGATAGCCAAGTTTAGACTCTGAATTTTTAATAATAATTTTTACGCCCGTGCAACGCTATGTATAGGTTATTTACAGGCGATGAACATGAAAAGGATGATAAAATGAACATGAAATGATGATGATAAATGAAATATGGGGTTGGATGGGAAGCAAAGGACCGGTAAATTTTGAAGAACCACAGGAAATGAGGAGAGGTGGGTAAGGGCGAAAAATTAAGCCTATGTGGTGCATGCACTACTTGGCGGTCCACAAAGGGGTCTTTTACGTGCATGGAGCGTGGCACTCTCCACACACGTTGGCCCACTATGGTAGGCGGTCAGGGTTTCCGTATTATAGACCTGACAACCCCTGCGGACGAGGGCCACCCTATTCAGCCACCTAGGGCACACACTTGGTCGCTCCGTGGGCTGAGCACTGACCCGACGTCAGAATTTTAAGACCCTTAGTCGCCTCTTACGACAAGCTAGGCTCTGCTGCGGGCCTATTCGCCTGTGGATGTTCGTCATGTCCAATGTAAAAATATCCTGAAAACAAGAGGCTCCCAGGAGCCTAAATCGCTCACCTGGTCTTGATGTCAACCCTATATTTTGTAGAGCTAAATGAGCTGAACATTTAAGCAAGCAACAGTTTTTTCTTTATCTACTATAGTTTTCATTCTATAGGCCAAAAACATGAAAAACCGTTACTTAAGGGGCCGTAACCCCTATAAGGGGTCATCTGACAACTTCAACCCTATGGAGACTTTTGTAGAGCTTTATGCGCTGAACATTTAAGCAAGCAACAGCTTTTCTCTATCTGCTATAGTTTTTCATTCTAAATGCCAAAAATATGAAAAAGGTTATTTTAGGGGCTGTAACCCCTATTAAGGGTCATCTGACAACTTCAACCCTATGGAGACTTTTGTAGAGCTAAATGGGCTGAACATTAATTTAAGCAAGCAACATCTTTTCTCTATCTGCAATAGTTTTCATTCTATAGGCCAAAAACACTATTTTTCGCCTTTAAGGGGCTGTAACCAACTTAGACCAAAGAGAGACTTTTGTAGAGCTTTTGATGCTGAAGCAGTAAGGTGGCATCAGATTTCATCTATCTCTTATACTTTTTGATTTACAAGCCAAAAACAGTAGTCTGACCCCCCTGGTCTATCTTTAGCAACGGCAGCCATGTTTTTCGACGAATTAAAAATCCCCACATCAGTTCTGTGGGGGATACCCTAAGGTACCATCAGACCAAATTTGGTTTGAATCTGTTCAGCCGTTTCAGAAGAGAAGAAGTTTGAAGAAAAGTTAACGACGACGACGACGACGGAAGACGACGACGGACGCCAAGTGATGGCAATAGCTCACATGGCCTTTGGCCAGGTGAGCTAAAAAGAGGTATGATTGCAAATCGGCGCGTCATTTCCAACGAAAGTAATTTTATTTTAATATAAATAGTTTTGATAAAAATATCGGCGAAATCGGCAACGAAAATTGTGTTTTCCGCCGGCAACTGTTTTGTCACAAACAACGTTTTCTGAAACAAAACTAATTTCTGAACATTTTACTGATAATTTAGCTTTACTTATTTACATTGAAAATAAAATTATTAATATGAGCAGATAGCCTACATAAACTCAGCTTGTTGAATCCCAAACCAAAAATACATAATATTTGGCATCGGTAACAAATGTGTCACATTGAGTAAAAATGACGTTTTTGCCGTATATCTGAGCGTTGTGCTCAGTGCGACGATATCTTATACATGCGTGAAATTCGTTATAGTAACAAAATTTCCTACAATTCGTACCATTTGGCGTGTAATTAGTTTTCTATACATGGATAAGTATGTATCTTATCGAACGATTTAAGCTATTCAATATTATCGATAAGTCCGGCGAAATAAGAACTATACATATATGTGTTCCAAAGGAAAAATATTTGTTGTACAAAAAATATTCCATTTCTTAAAAAATGGATTTTAACGGCTCAGCAACACAAATTCCCCCTCCCAAAATACATAAACAAAAAAGAACAACCATTTCAATTTTGTCTTTTATACAATGCAAAGTCATATAAATCCAAGCCTTATATATACCGTCAAGTATACTTGTATTGGCATTGTAAAATTTCTTTTAGCAGAAGAAATGCATGTTGAAATGTTACCAGCTTGTTGCCACTTTGAAAGGGCGATTTCGAATTAGCGCACTTGACACCGACTGCTGAATGTCATTGTCAAGACTGGAAACATGCATGTTTCAAACTGTATGATACAAAAGATCCCAAAGATCACACTGACTAAGGCAATGGAGTCATTTGTCTTTATAAAATTAGTACAAAATGTGAATCTTAAAATCGGGAATGTCATATGTGTACAACATTTCAGCAATAACCCAACTTTGATTAAAAAAAAATAAAATAACAGCAACAAATAACAAAATACACAAAAAAAACACATGAAAAAGAACACCAAAAACAAGAAATGGCGACGTCGATTTCAGTACATGCAACCTTATGTGCGTAATGTCATTAATAATTAACGCTAAAGTACGTTATATGTTTGTAATACTGTGTACGTTTAACTATTCTTTCTCTGGTTCGGTACTTTTAACATCGAAAAACTTGACTGAAAACAGGTCTCTTAAAATATTTCATTATAATTACCTTAATTTGCAATATTTCGGATCTTTTCTGGAACAATTTGAGTTTTTTTTTCAGAAAAATATCGCTATTAGCAGTTGTATTTGTGCGATAGAGTGGAAGATAAATCAATGTTGAAGTGTATGCTATATTTTGCAAGCGAGAATTATAAATACTTTCAAGTGACACGATTTTATGAAAAATAAATGATATTAAAAATTAAATGACACTCAGACAGAATGAAGTTTTTACTCTCAGCACAGATTGATTTCACACCTTGATAAAATTTCCTGAATAATACAAAGGAAATCAGCACGCGCATGTTAGATGACAAAAAATAAAGACAACCTTGGCAATTGAAAAAGTTCCAGTAACTGATATATTTTTTTTCGTACTAATCCTAATTCTCAGTCTGGTTACACCATAGACCTGTATGTCGGAATTGGAATCGATTTTTTATCAAATAAGTGTTGAAAAAAAGTAGTTTTTACCAAATTAAAACATAAAATTTGAAACTTAAATAAATAAAAACAATGAAGACATTAAAATATTTAATGAAATGGTAGATTTAACTGCGAAAAATTAAATTTGATTTTTTTCGGTTCGGAAATCGGGTTTGAGTTACACAAATTACCGACATCCGAATGTAAATAAAATAACAAAAGTCGTCTTCGCGTTTTGTGAAGGCGTAAAATTGTGCGCTAGGAAAGCTTCACAGAGACATTGAACATCAACAAAATGGCAAGCAAAGCAGGAATGCCAGTAGATATGGAATTAAAAAAGGTATATTTCATGCGTAATTTACAATTTTTTTGTCATTCAAAATGCTTCATAATTGGGTACACTGTCTATCTGCGCACCAATATAATACACGCTTAAAATGTACGTAAAATGCTTAAGCGATTTCCCGGCACATGGTCCAGCCACAGGGACTTGTTACGAAAAAAAAATTATATAGAGATATTCAATTTTTTTTCGTTACAAGTCACTGTGGTCCAGCCGGTAAAAATGTACATCATCATTTGCTCTGTTAATTTCATATAGGGCATGAAATGTGCACCCAATTGAGACCCTCCCAATTTGTAACCCCCATTAACTCTTTGGTTACACCTGGTTACATTGGTAACATTAGTTTCTGGAACCAGAAATCATGTAATTAACCCTCCTCGTGATTTGTAACCTCCATATAATCTTTGGTTACACCTGGTTACATCGGTTACAAAATATTTTCCACTTAGAAATCAGCAAAAATCCATTTAAAACTCAAGGTTGCCATGGCAACATCTCCTTTGCATTATAACTGTTACATGACTGAGGTCTATTTCAAACTATTTTTACAATGGTAACAATAGATAACCAATGGTTACATTGGTTACACAAGGTTACAATGGTTACAATAGGTTACAATGGTTACAATAGGTGACAATGGTTACACAGGGTTACAATAGGTTACACCGGGTTACATTGGTTACACAGGGTGACAATGGTTGCATTGGTTACAAAGGGTTACATTGGGTTACAATAGGTTACAATGGTTACATAGGTTACATAGGGTTACATTGGGTTACACAGGGTTACAATAGGTTACAATGGTTACATAGGGTTACCTTGGGTTACAATAGGTTACATAGGGTTACATTGGTTTACATTCAGGTTACATTGGGTTACATGGGGTTACAATAGGTTACATGGTTACATTGGTTACACAGGGTTACAATAGGTTACACTGGTTACACAGGGTTACAATATACAATGGTTACACAGGGTTACTGGTACAATAGGTTACAATGGTTACATTGGTTACATAGGGTTACACAGGGTAAAAATAGGTTACATAGGGTTACATTGGGTTACACAGGATTACAATAGGTTACATAGGGTTACATTGGGTTACAACGGTTACACTGGGTTACATTAGGTTACAAGGGTTACCTAGGGTTACATAGGGTTACAATAGGATATAGGGTTACAATTATGAGGTTACAAGGGTTAATATGATACAGGTTAAAACTGATAAGCCCCCGCAGATAAAGTAACTTTCTTATATATACCCATAATTTTGAAAAAAGAACGAACTTGCAAACAGAACACGGAAGTGAATTGCTTCGAACGCGGACCTCGCAGACACACCCTTTTTCGAAAATATTTCTACTTTCATTTTCCAATGCAGAAAATAACAAAATCATTTTTTTTACTGAGGACAAAGTAAATATATTTATTGCTCTTTTTCTGTATTTTTTCAAAATTTTTCACTTATTTAGCCCTATATCTTGAAAACTATACATTGTATAGATATTTCAAAAATTCAAATTGTATATGATTAAGCACATCAAGTTCTACAATTCATGTAATTAGGTCAAAGCTGTAGAACCATTTCTTTTTGGAGTTATGGCCCTTAAAGCGTCATTATTTACCATTGTTCATTACTTTTCCCCTGACTTGTCTGAGTGAAACGGTAAGACCAACTGCATCTTAACATGGCACACTGTTTGATAGCTTATATGCTACAATTCTATCGTTCAGATTTTTGATTCGTAAAAAAACATGGCCACCATGGCTAAAAATAGAACATAGGGGCAAATTTCATTTTTTTGCTAATAACTCAAGACTGGTTTCAGATATCAAAATTGTGCAAGAATCAAAAGTGATCAGCATATTAAGATCTACCTGTCCTGAAATTTCGGAAAAGATCTGACTGCTGATGTGGGAGTTATTGTTCTTTTTCCTAATTTTTGCCAAATTTGCACTTATTAAGCTCAATATCTTGAAAACTAACCAAGATATTTCATAAATTTAAATCGCATATGGTTAAGCACAATAATATCTACAAATATATGCATCTGTGTAGTTCAGGTGAGCGATTCAGGCTCTTGGGAGCCTCTTGATTACATTTAAATATCAATGGTATTACAAGTATATAGTTAGGAAAAGTATTTTTTAAGAAATCCTCTCTTTCAAAATGAATTAATTACTTAATAAAAAAAAAAAAAAACGCTATAACAACACACAGTGACACTGAGAAAATCTTTTATGAAAGTTTGCAAATAAGCCACCCCCCTCCCCCCCCAAAAAAAAACAAAACAAAAAACCAAAATAAAAGTATGGTGCAAATGGTTCACTGACGCAAGTAAGTTATGGCACAAAAGGACATCAACGTGGCATAAACCAATATTCGAAGTTCATTCATATTCATAATAAATTCATTGACGAAAAGAAGCCATTTGTTCGTGGGAACAATTTTTAGATTTATTTTAAAGTTAAATTGTTTAGTAGTTATATTAACATTTCTATCACAGACTTGTATATATATATACAATAATAGTACATTGACTCGAAATAAAATTTTTATACGGATGAGGCTTAGAAACAGGAAAATGTGAGGGTCTCCCGAGCGTTTTCTTGTTTCGAACCGAATTCGTATAAAAGAATTTTATTTTGAGTCAGTGTACTATTATTGTGTTTATACTGCATTACTTTTTTTATTTTGTTCGACGTGTTTTTCAACAAAATGAATAAATTGAAAAATCAATAAATCACCCCATAGCGACCCTCTCTCCTTTTATGGTCATAACACCTGTCAAATTGACCTACTTGATACGTCCAACATGGTAAATCTGGTAATCAAGTTAAGCGGCAATCGAAGTTCACGAATTTGACCTTAGAACCCGATATCGTCCCTGCTTCTGAACAGATTTATTGAGTTTGAATCGAATGATTGTGTCCATTCTGTTAAAATGGCGTTGAAAATGAAAAAAAATATAGCCCTTTACATGTATAGGTTGTGTTTAAAACCTGAACTCTTTTCAAAGTAAATTCTGGTAAAGATAAACAAAGGTTTGAACATGTTTCACATAAAAAATATCAATCTTAGAAATTTTCCTTAATATTTTATTTAATCTAAACATAATCCTAAGCATGTTTGAATACTAAACGTGTTTAAAGTTCAACATAAATTATGCGTTTAGGATTGCAAAGAAATATAAGCTTATTTTCTAAATGATTTTTATATTATATCTACTAACAATAGAAGAAAATGAGATTACCAGTAAGTAGATTATTAAAAAAATAAAAACACAAAATTTAAATAAATAATTAAGAGAGTAAACAAAAATTTATCCGATGCATCTTTCATTATTGAAATTTATAAATTACCGGTATGTAAAAATTTTCCGAAATTGCAATGCTACAAGTAAGTGTAGGTTAACAGATCAGAATTTTATTTTTTCTATCGTCTTTCAGCATGTTCAGCCAAAGATTAACATTCGAATGCTTAATTTTTATGCAGCATTTCTTTTTCATGTTTCTTGCAGTCAATGCTAGGAATGTCAATTCAACTGAGTCTTTCCGATTATATATTGGAAAATAATGGTAATAACAAAACTACCGAACTTGAATGATCAATCTCATAGTCCAGAGAAAATGACAAAAACGAATCAGTCATACCGGAGAATTGGTCGATTGCAATGGTCCTAACTTGGTACAGGCATTTCAAACAAAATGATGGGTTTAACCAGGTTTTATGGCGCCAAACCTCCCTCTTCCATTGCGATCTTAGGATCCGGTAATGACCATAGAACACAACATAGTTGTGAGACACAATAGGGATATTGAGGTGATCATCTCAGTACAGCAGACCAGGCAAACACTAATTAAAACAATTAACTATCATATCTTTTAAGGTAAAGTATACGAAATTGACTGTCCGATCAATTTTCTTCAAAAAATTAGCCATAGATAGCTTAAGTTAGGAGGAATAAGGAAATGCAATAAAAAATTGGGGTCACGGACCTTGTTTTCGAGTTATGACCTTCCGAAGATGTGTTGGTTTTATATCAAAATTACATTGAATATAATAGGAAAATGAACATAAAAATTCATGTTTTTGAACATTTTCTTTCAATAAAAAATTATTAACCGATCAATATTTTTAAAAAACTCAAGACATATTCAAAATTAAATTCTGCGCATTTTGGTGCAAAGAAAGTCCTTGACTACGGAGTTCGTTTTCACGCTACAGACTTCCAAAGTGAAAATAAATGATAAAAATTACGCATTTTTTATGACGTTTTCGGCAACGTCAAAAACAAATAAAAAGAGCGACGTTTATAAGTAAAATCTGAGTTTGTGTGGGTTTGAACTCTTTTGACAGGATTCTGGAAGTATAACAAACTATACTACCTAAGCATGTCGCTACTTGTATGTAATAAATTATACAGTATTATTTGTGTTGTCCGTTGAATTATACTTTGCAATCCGTAAATTTTCTGAGTATTTTTTTAAGTATTTAATACTACGTGAACTAAGTAAAAACGCTGATTTACAATTTTATGTACATAGCTTTTGCCGTCGTCAGTTTTTTCCTTTATTTCGAAGGTAGATGAGCATATATAGTGTTCGGTTCCGTACGCCCGTTCGTCAGTCCCAAATCAGTTTTATCTTCAGTTTGTCTTAATAACATGACGTGGACTCAAAAACCTGACTTGGGAGGATGAGAAAAATCAGAAAGTCGAAAATAAACTTTTTAAATTTTGAAAAATGAAAGTCTTTTTATTGTATGTTTTACTTTTAAAAGAATAGGTGTGCAAGTCATTTGAAGCATTTTTCTATTTTTATCCTGAAATCTTAAAGCACCACAATTAGTTTTTGAAATTTATTCAATTCAATCTGGGATGTTAGTTCTCTTAATTCCAGATTCAATGATGCTTGACTTTGTTTATTGACTTCTGTCTATATCATGTATCTGTTTATTGTCAACCAGTTTCAAGTGGTATATTCATGATATTCGGGCACATCAAAGGTCTTGTTTAAATGCACTATTACTCAAAAACATTTAAAATATCTGAACAAAACTTTCGAAATATGTTATTTTTAACATTCCAAAACCTTTAACATAATTTTGAATGGTACAAAACAAAAGCATCATGTCCTTAGTGCACATTTTGTGTCCTCAGTGCACTAAGGAGTCTTGTGTGGAGTTTAAACATACCGAATTACTTGTCCCAAATTCACCTTATTATTGTAAACTAGAGGCTCCCAGGAGCCTGAATCGCTCACCTGATATCTTACGCCAAAGTTTGAATTAATTACACAACCTTTCAAGAATACAAAGATGCAAAACAATCCTTTCAGTAGTTTCAGAGAAGATTTTTTGAAATCAGTTTAAAAACAGTTAAAGGGCAATAACTCCTATAAGGACCATAGCAATGGCGGCCTTGTTGGTTGGTCGACATGTATATAATTCACAAACTTGGTAGAGGACATCCTAAAGATCAAGTGTACCAAGTTTCAAAGCAATCCCTTCAGTGGTTTCAGAGAAGAAGATTTTTGAAAATCAGTGTAAATTAATGGAAAAAAACAGTTAAAGGGGAATAACTCTTAAACGGTTGATCTGACAATTTTGACTCTGAAATCATTTTCGTAGATCTCAATGAGCTTAACAATTCTACAATGCTAACTTTTCCTGTCTAGCTCTAGCGGTTTTCAAGATATAGTCCGAAAAACTGCAAAAATGGTCAATTTTGATGATTAAAGGGCAATAACTCCTATAAGGAGTCGTTTCACAACTTCAACTCTATGAAGAAATTTGTAGAGCTTTTGATGCTGAACAAGGAAGGTTGCATCGGATTTTCTCTATCTCTTATACTTTTCGAGTTATAAGCCAAAAACAATGGTCTGACCCCCCCTGTTCTATTTTTAGCAATGGCGGCCATGTTGGTTGGTCAACGTGTATATAATTCACAAACTTGGTAGAGGACATCCTAAAGATCAAGTATACCAAGTATCAATGCAATCCCTTCAGTGGTTTCAGAGAAGAAGATCTTTGAAGAAAAGTTAACGGACGGACGGACAGACGGACGACGGACGACGGACGCTTAACGATGACAATAGCTCACATGACCCTTCGGGTCAGGTGAGCTAAAAATTTCACTTTCAACTTTTCCCTATTTAACAGTACTAATTTAGAAAGAAATTAATTTAATGAAAATCAAAATAAAGTTTATAAGATTTTCATAGAATCACTTTTAAAGAATGTATAAAGAAGATATTTTATTTTAAACTGACGACTTTAAACAGTATTTTTGGGTGCGTCTTTTTACCACAGAACACCACAGAATACCACAGAACTATAATAAATCATAAAATAAGTTAAGGACTTGTGTACAACATAAAATTTTACCTAAATTATCTTTAAATTTTCACATTTTAAACAAAAATGTTTGATTCTTTTTAAAAACAATTGCCTATTTTATCCAATACGTAGCACATCTATTGATTACTATTAAAGAAGTAACAAACAAACAAAAAACACCGAAAAACGTATTTAATGTACTATGAAAGATTACTTACTAAAGTTTTATAGAAGATTTAGATTTGCTCAGAGAGTTTGGAAATTATGTATATCAAAGTCTTCAATTAAGAAGAACATCAAATGTTGTAGCATAACTTTAGATTTATTTGTTCAATAATATTCTCATAATATATACATGCATATTTCATACATGTAACTGTATCATATTATGTACTACTTGGCTCTGCCCCTGTAAAATCATTAAGTTGTTGTTATTAATCAATCTGTTATAATTTTATTTACTGTCACAAATTGTCATAATCACTCATATGTAATTGTATGCTCTATTATAGGGCCCTTAATTGGAATAAAGCTATTTCTATTTCTATTTCTATTTCTATACTAATGGAAAAAAGAAACTGTGCATCACTTTGAAAAATCACAAATTCAAAATTTTATTTAGAATTTGATACATTTTATCACAAAAGAATTGCAAAATCATTTTCTCAAGATCTGGACCAAAAATTTCATTTTTAGACCCATTAAAGATGTTTTGTTTGCAGTTTAAAATCAGGCAGTGTCAATTTGAAATTCACAAATTCACACTTCGGAAACAATGCACATTTTTATACGAGCGCAAAATTTTTGCGATCGTATTATGTTATGGCGATGTCGTTGTCGTCGTCGTCGTCGTTGTCGTCTGTAGACACTTTGGTTTCCGTGCGATAACTTTAGTTGTAGATAACCAATTGTCATAAAATTTGATATGATGTTTATAACCACTAAAGGAAGGTTGGTATTGCATTTGGGGTTTCTGGCCCCTACCGTTTAAGAAAAAAGAGCCAAAAGGGGCAAAAATGTGTATATTGACAAAACGTCTGTAGAATGTTTAATTTTCATCCAATTTTGATCATTCTTTTCTTATTGTATTCCTCAATAAATTCTGTCAACAAAATGTATCAACGGATTTGATTTATCTTGTACCGTTACATTGCTACTGGGGGTCAATAAGGGGCCACACCCAAAAAATTGACTTTTTTAGTTGTGGTCCGATTTTCAAAATCTTTTTTTCATTGGAATCCTTGTGAAAATCCCTGCCTGCATTTTTCAATCAGATTTGCAATATCTCTTACCGTTTTTGAGAATTTAGGGGTCAAAGGGGCCAAAAACGCCGTTTATAAAGTTTGTCATTTAAACCAAAAATTAAGTTGTAGTGGGCCTGTCAATTGTTATGAAGTTTTAATATGATGATTATATCCACTAAAGGAATGTTGGTTTTGTATTTGGGGTTTATGGCCCCTTCTGTTTCAGAAAAAGGGCCAAAAAGGGCTAAAACGGGTGTATTGACAAACCTGTTATAGAATGTTTGTCATTCATTGGATTATGAAACTTCTTTTTTTATTGAATTCATCATTAAATTCTATCTACCTAATGTGTCAATGATTTTGATATGTATTTTACCATTACATTGCTACAGGGGGGCTAAAGACAGGCCACGCCCATAAAATCAACTTTTTTATTTGTGGTCTGATTTTCAAAATCTTTTTTTCATTGGATTCCTTGTGAATATTTCTGCCTTATTCTTTAAATGGATTTGCAATATTTTTACCGTTTTTGAGAAATTAGGGGTCAAAGGGCCAAAATTGTAAATTAATACATAGATGTATATAAATAAGGCTTTTTGTATTAGATGTAGATGTAAATATAAATGTGTCAAAAAATTTAAATGCATTTTTAAGTCCACCACAGGATGCATGTGTCAAAAAGCTTTGTAAGTCCACCATGGGCTTCATGTGACCAAAGCAATGGACTATCCATACCGGGCCTCCAATGTACAGGGTTCAACTTGTTGCGGTCGTATCATGCTGCGCTCGGCGTAGCTTTTTATTGAAATTTGAAGTTTTCTCAGCTGATTTTCACCTAAAACGTTTCTTCTTTTAGTGGTTGAAAGTTAACAGGTTAAATTTCGTTTTTGTCATGTTCTCTGGACTATGAGATTGATCATTCAAGTTCGGTAGTTTTGTTATTACCTTTATTAGAGTGAAAATCTTGATTTTTAATTTTTGGGTAAAAAAGTGGTTTTTGTCTCGCCTGCGACGAATAGTCGCGGAAGGCGAGACATAGGTATTACTTACCGGCGACGGCGGCGGCGTAAACTTTTTTGTAAGACTTTTGTGGACGATGAATTGCTTGAAAAGTATAATAGCTAGGCATCTGATATTTGGTATACAAATAGTTCAGGTTATGGTCTACGCAATTGCCACCATGCCGTTTGACCCTGACCCCATTTTCACGCTCCAGTGACTCTGTGAACTTAGGTCTTTTTTCAGGCCGTAAACTTTTTTGTAAGACTTTTGTGGACGATCAATTGCTTGAAAAGTATAATAGCTAGGCATCTGATATTTGGTATACAGACAGTTCAGGTTATGGTCTACGCAACTGTCACCATGCCATGTGACCCTGACCTCATTTTCACACTCCAGTGACTCTGTGAACTTAGGTCTTTTTTCATGCTGTAAACTTTTTTGTAAGACTTTTGTGGACGATGAATTGCTTGAAAAGTATAATAGCTAGGCATCTGATATTTAGTATACAGACAGTTCAGGTTATGGTTTACGCAACTGTCACCATGCCGTGTGACCCTGACCTCATTTTCACGCTCCAGTGACTCTGTGAACTTAGGTCTTTTTTCAGGCTGTAAACTTTTTTGTAAGACTTTTGTGGACGATGAATTGCTTGAAAAGTATAATAGCTAGGCATCTGATATTTAGTATACAGACATTTCAGGTTATGGTCTATGCAACTG
Source organism: Arcuatula senhousia (assembly GCA_963971305.1). NCBI lineage: Eukaryota > Metazoa > Mollusca > Bivalvia > Mytilida > Mytilidae > Arcuatula > Arcuatula senhousia. The sequence goes on along the minus strand of OZ020307.1, from coordinate 29,834,260 downwards.
CAGTGATTTAGCTAGCGCTCGTCATTTTCGTCATTGGCGAAAAGATTTTTCAAATAGCGAAAATTTATTTAACCATTTTCGTCACATGAATTTTCAAAAAGTGTGTAAAATTTATTTTACGAAAATCAGTGGGAAAAGTCAATTCCAGTGTCACTTTCGTCAATTATTGTGAATCAATCAAGGCTAATTAATTTACGAAGCCAAGCTGATCATGAACACCGGATATGAATTTGAAGACATCAATTGACACTTTTACAACTCATGCCAATTAAATTTATAGATCGATATGAGACCAGCAAACATAAAAGAAATCCGCCGACAAGGTAAAACAGGAGGTGTTAAGAATAATTGAAATTATGCAAATTTCTATTTAGCCAATCAAAACGTGAGAAATGTAAATAAAAATAAAATGACCGACTCAACCAACGTGGTTTATTTTTCAAAGCCAAGGTCTTATTGAAAAGAAAATGAATGCATGGGGATATTTACCTTTCTAGGAAAAAGTTAAATCCATAAAATAGCACAAAACATACAATTATTTGAATATATGCCATACATATGCTGTAGGAACTTCTACAAAGGTCATGAATGACCAGAGTGTGTTTGTTTACATTTGAGCTGTGATCATGTGACGTTTTTGGCGGGAAAATTAACATATTGGATTACTTAGTAGAAAAAGAAAGATAACTCAAGTCCAGAGCAAAAAAAAAACTTAATAGATTTTATCAGGAAGTTCCTGATTTTATTTAATAAGGTTATATATCTATTCTGCATCTTTATATACTGTGTATTTTATGATTAAATATAAATAAAATAGAACTCTCAGAGTTCTTTCTTTTCCTACTCATGTTATTTTTTTTTCTTTTGAGGGGAAAAAGGGTGTGTGTGTTGAAATGCATAATTAGTATTTATAAAATATAAAAACATACATATAATTCTGGCTAAAATAACAAAGCTGTAAATGTTGGATAATACTTTATTTAGAAGATAAATTTTATTAGAAATCTATGAATTACAGACAGACCATTTGCATAAAAAGGTTATAGATTAAGATTAACCATAGACATGATAGAATATTACTAGCTCTGAACAGTGACTGAAAATGTGGTCCAAAATATGCCCGCCGCTAAAGTGACTAAAGCCTGAAAAATCCTAGCTAAATCCCTGCAACTGTCACCATGCCGTGTGACCCTGACCCCATTTTCACGCTCCAGTGAATCTGTGAACTTAGGTCTTTTTCAGGCCGAAAAACTTTTTTGTAAGACTTTTATGGACAATGAATTGCTGGAAAGTTATAATAGCTAGGCATCTGATATTGGGTAAACAGACAGTTGCGGTTATGGACAATGCAACTGTCACCATGCCATGTGACCATGACCCAATTTTTAGGCTCCAGTGACTCTGTGAACTTAGGTCTTTTTTCAGACAGAAAACTTTTTGTAATACTTGTGTGGACAATGGATTTCTTGAATAGTATAATAACTAGGCATCTGTTATTAGGTATACTGACACTTTTTATGTTTATATCAAGAAATGAAAGCTTAGGTAGTTGATTTTAGCGATGGTGCCGGCAGGCGAGACATACTTTTAGTGGCCACACTTGTTTTAATCTCAGAAACTAGAAAAAAAAATTTTTCGGATTTTTACCCAAAAATGATCTGCATGGTTCACTCAACTTTCAAAGAAAATTTCAACTCGATCACTGTATCTTTTACGATTTTCTGATTAAAAGAAGTATGGGTACAATTGATTTCCAATAGACATGCACAGTTTCTTTTTTCCATGAGTATAAAAGTTGAATAAAAAGTAGAAAAACTGACACAGATATGAAATTGAATGTAGTCAATGGTAGTAATGCACGCAGTTATGGTAGTGTAGAGATAAGGTGTTCTGTGGTACTTGTGTATTGCATATAACAGTTAACTAATTAAAACATTAATGATTTAGACAAAACGTCAACCCATTTTGAATTTTGTTAGTTTTTGTTTATTTTCTATTTATTTAAAACTGTTTTGTAGTGTTTAAATAGCGTTCTGTGGTATTCTGTGGTGTTCTGTGGTAAAAAGATGCACCGTTCTCTTTCAGAAAATGCCTCATCAAAATTTTAAGAAAATTAGCCTATGGCATGTAGCAGGATTTTCTCTTTCCAAGGATATAAATATTTTACATGTCCGATTTATAATAAAAGTGTTTACCCTCGAATATTATACCATGTTTCAACAGAGAATCTGAAGACAATATCTGCAGTTTACAACTTATCGGAGAGACTTATCTCTTTCTCAGGTTACAGCTTCATGAGACTTATCTCTTAAGTTTAATTATCTCAGGTTACAGCTACATCCTCATCTTTTGAACTTGACTCAGTTTGGGTTTTCAGTTGAGCTGGTATTTTGAGAAATGTTTAAGTTCAAGTTATATTATTAAAGGGAAAGTTCACAAAAAAATGAAAATTTGTCATATGATTTCTAATGCATTATCTAATTATGCTATATCATTTAAACTTTTATATTTAATTTAGTAAGCTGACAAAAATGGAATTTTATTTTTTATCTTTTGGTGTCTGTCATTTTAAATTACACAAAACATCTGAATACCACATAGTATCCTTTTGACAGTGACCCACCATTTACCTAATTATTGAATTGCCAATATATAATATTTTTTATGTGCATCTATGTTATGGCATTTAAAATAAGTGATAGAAAATCCTTATTAAAACAAGGGGTTGCACTAAGTTGTGCTAAGCATACCCCCACTCGGCCATTCAGAAAACAGGAAGTAGATGACCGACTGACCTGGAAAGGGGAGGCACGATACAACTCATCATGCTAAAGCTGTATACCAAATTTAAAATCAATCCCTTCTCCAAAAGCCGAGAAATCTGTTACGAAAAATTGTCTATTTTTGACCCATAAAAAGTCTAAGTCAGCTCAGAAAACAGGAAGTAGATGATGGACTGACCTGGAAAGGGGAGGCACAGTATAACTAATCATGCTGAAGCTGTGTACCAAATTTGAAACCAATTCATCCAGTAGAAGCCATGAAATTTGTTACGAAAAATTTCACTTTTCAAATTTTTTACCCTAAAAAGTCTAAGTCAGCTCGAAAAACAGGAAGTAGATGATGGACTGACCTGGAAAGGGGAGGCATGGTATAACTCATCATGCTGAAGCTGTGTACTAAATTTGAAACCAATCTATCCAGTAGAAGCCGAGAAATCTGTTACGAAAAATTTCACATTTCAATTTGTTTTTTCCCCTAAAAAAGTCTAAGTCGGCTTGGAAAACAGGAAGTAGATGATAGACTGACCTGGAAAGGGTAGGCATAGTATAACTCATCATGCTGAAGCTGTGTACCAAATTTGAAACCAATCCATCCAGTAGAAGCAGAGAAATTGAACCGGACGGACAGACGGACGGACGGACGGACGGACAAGGTGATTGCAATATAGCCCCCTCTCTTACGAGTGGGGGCATAATTAACAAAATTGAGTTATCCTTTAATTAGTAATAATGATTTTTTGGTATAAAAACCAATTTAAATAAGTCATTTTTAATTATCTAAGTCATGTTGTGTTGTGATAATCTTGCAAATCACATTAATTATTGTTTTAAATGCTAGAATGAAAATAAAATGATCTGGTACATAAAACTTTGTTTCTGAATGTTTGTATATTAGGTTTAACTTTTGACACCTGTAGGTATTGATAATTAGAATTTCCTGTTTATTTCACCCCAAGTCAGCTGTGACTAATTACATTTATGTTTACCTAACCATTACACGGGTACCTGCTGAGAGACAATGACAATAAATTCACATTAATTAACACTTTTAGCAAACCCAGTGGGAGGTTAGAAAAAGAATTACCTGTAATTTACATAATTATATCACAATTATTTTCAATGAAATTTGATGGCTTACATTTAAATACACAACTTTTTTCTCAATAGTAAATAAAAATAATATTTTTTTGAATTATAGAATTTTAATTTTAATTAATTGATTATAAAGTTCAATTTAAAAGAAAAAGATAATAGATTAATAAAACTTTTTAAAAAAGATTTTTATATAGAAAGTAATTTGAAAATATTAAATGATCTTGTTGACTTTTGATTATTTTAATTATTTTGTTGGTTATTGGACGTACCACATGATCACTTAAACGTTTGAACTAATATGATTTTTTGCTACTCAGTAGAAATTCTGATTAACTGAAGTAGTCCCCTAATGTAGGCTACAGACCCCATTTATTTTTTGCATTCATTTCAACCAAATTTTTACCAAAAATAGGGACAACTAAAAAAAATTGCACCATATGGATTTTAAAAATATTTTACACACCTCATCTATATGTTATTCTTGTAATAATTTCCAACTGCCAGGAACCTTATTCGCCTCAGCCACCTACATTGGCCAAATTGGCCGGTCGCATGGTTGATTCTTGGTGAAAGTGAAAGTAGAACTCCAAAATATGACCTCTGAACTTTGGTCAATTCACAACATCTATTTATAAATTCCTTAGTTTTGACTGAATCACAACTGATTCTAAGCTTGACTATTAGATATTTACTAAAAAAGCCCTAACATTTTCAACAAATGTAACTATAATACACTTTTATAATATACACCTACATTTTTATTAGGAACTATATTCGTAGACCACAAGCAAAGGGAATTAATTGGGGTCTGCAGCCTGTAGAGTAGGGGACTATTTCAAATAAATAATCTCCAATATCTTTGTTATAAGTTAAGATATGAGAGAAAAAATTTGCACACTGTTGTAAAACATTGTTCTGAACAATTTAAGACCATATGTCAAAAATCGTGAACTTACCCTTTAATATAAACTGATCAAAATATAGGAAATTAATAACAAGGAATTTATTTTTCAGATAGTTCTGGCTAGCTAAAATACTTAAGTGTTTACTCTTGTTTGTTAAGTGTGGATTTCTTTAAATTTGGATTTATATGGTTATAAAATTTTATTTTAATTAGAAGGAAGTTGTCCTAATTTCATAGTTTGGAATTGTTTTGAAAGGAAGGAATTTGCGAATTTGCACATTTTTTAATACTTGTATGTAACAATAATAAATATACAGGTCTATGCTTATAATAAATTATAAGTTTTCTCTAATTAATTCAAATAATTATTAAAATTTATTTCTTAATTTTAAAAAAAAAATATTATATAAATCTTTTCATTTATTTATAGACCTGTAGATCTATGTTTTATTATTATGAGTTTATCACAAACTTACATTCCTTAATTGTTTTTTAAGCAGAAACAACATGAACAAATTTAATATAATGACCACATGCAGCTTTGACATGTATGTTAAACAAATAACAGATTATCCACAATATACAGGAATTATAAGTGACCAATTGATGGTGCACAGCAAGAAACCAATTCACAATACCATTTCAATTAACAAATTACATGTTTTCCAAATATCAGATATGGGTGAATACATTTTAGAATTACAGAATAAGACAGAATTGATGTGAAGTAAGATTTTATTCATGTAAATATGAAAGCAGGACTTGTAGACAATTATAGAGATGCATAAAAATAACTTTTATTGACTAACATAAAAATATTTGTCTAAATATGATGAAAACAGCCTATGCTATATAAACACAAAACTACGCCATATATGTAATTTATCCGTCCAATATGGATATTGGACGGATACCGCCAGTCAATATGGCATATTGGACTAGTCAATATGGCATGTCAGCCATATTGGTCAGGTTAGTCAATAAAGGTATAATTGCGTAAAGTTATCCATATTGGCTAAGTTATTGGTCCTCAGCTAGCCATATTGGACTTCGGCTTCGCCTCACTCCAATATGGCTAGCCTTGGACCAATAACTCAGCCAATATGGAAAACTTTACGCAATAATACTATAATATTACATATGGTTTATCATTCTTACATTTTCATTGGATTATTTGGTCATGTGATTTTAGTGATATTTAGTGTATTTCTTTGCTTTGGAAATAAAAACGATGCATTTTTGGTATATTGACGCTATGTTTCTATTTTTACCTATATTGACGCTATGTTACTAAATTTAGATCCGGATATTTGTCCGTTCTTGACATTTTTTATACACATCTGTGTGACGTCATTTAGAAGTCCTAAATATTGACATAGCTTGCAACGGAGCTTTCACGTTCTATCGGCGTGGGAAAAGATACAAAACCAACAATGATTTTGTTTAAAATGTTAAGAATTTAATAAATTACATTTGATTTTTCGGTTAGTACGTGAATTATCTGTAAATAATTGTTAATGCAGAAATTGGGTTACCGCCATGACCGCCAAGAGAATGCAGTGAAGAAAAGTATGTTTGTCACAATTTTACAAAGACGCAATAAACTTACTGCCCAAAAATTAAGGCTAGAAATAATAACAATTAAGGTGTGGAAGATTTCCTAGGTAAATTAGTTAATTTTTGTTTTGATATTGCAAGTCAAAAAATAATGACATCGAAAAAAAAAAAACGTAAAAAATCTGCGAATTACTGTATTACATGATGTTAAAACAGCAATTCATTTTACTCTAATTAAAAAAAACTACATATGTAATATAACAATGATGGACTTTTGACTCTGTCAATACATTATATATGGACCTGTTAAGAATATATTGACCTCGGACTTCGTCCTCGTTCAATATATGCCTAACACGTCCATATATAATGTATTGACCTCGTTAAAAGTCCATAATTGATAAATATTAACCTTTACAATTTTTGAAACATGCATTTAAAGAGGAATAATTGAAGTTAAATAAAAAAAGAAGATATTTTGCAGTGAAGAACAGACATAACCTGTATGCCAAGTAAACTAGAAAAGTAATCTTTTTGACTGCCTAAAATTGACCATGTTAACTGTAGTCTGCTTTTTAGATTACTGTGAAGGCAGACTGGACTGGTCTAAAGTTAACTGTAATAGCAGACTTGGTCCACGGTCTGCTCTTCTAGTCCGCTCTGCTAGAACCAATCTAAAGTTAAATAAATTAGCATAAGAGCGACCTGAAGTTAACTTTAGCCTAGAACGACCTTAAGTTAACAGCAATGAGGATTTTATTTATCATTTGACTTGAGTAAAATAAAACCAAGGAATTATATATTATCTATATAATTCCTTGATAAAACTATATATTTCATATATATTTCTTATTTTAAAATTATTACCATATTTTATTCCGTTATTTTTTTAAGAATAATTTGAAACACAACTATTTTTAAAAAATATTGTTTATTACATTATTAATTTACTTTAAAGATACCTAACGTAACGCTACCCAAATTGCAACAGGTACCCAAATTGCAACACTCTACATAAATTGTTCTAAGATAATATGATTGTTTAGTAAGACCAGTTTTTGTTTCATATTATTAAAATTTGATTATTTTTCTTAAGTATTCAACGAAAATATGAATTAAAAGGTCATTACTGATAGAAAAAATACAATTGTATTGATAGTTGCATACCTTATGCAATATGGCTCCACACTGAAAATTGCCGTGCGACAGACAAGACTTCTGGAATTGAATATTTTTCATTTTGCTAATTATCATTTGTTGCCAAATTATTCAGACAGCAAAATTCATGTTTATATTCCAAGATCTCAACCCGCAACTAAAATAAAAGTGCTTTCTATCACGTCCGCACTAGATGACGTAGTGGAGACCTAAATTTAGACTTCAAATTAACTTTGTTTTCGGTTCAGTTATGTTTGCATTTAGTGTTTTTGATGTAAATGATTAATTAACAACGGACTTAGCATGTCTATACCGTTGTTTTAGCTGCAAACAAGAAAATACACAATTATACAGCCTGTTTAGGGAAATACTGTGCAATTGTCTAAAAATTCGACCAGGAGTCATAAAATGCCTTAAAAAAATGTTGACATACCTTTTCTTGATTGGATTTTTAAATAAAAATAAATATAAGTAATAACTTTCAAAAATGAAGCAAGATTTTTAAGAGAAATCCAAAGGAGTAAATTTTTTACCCCCATGTGCAATTTGGGTACCCCTGATGTGAAAAATTAGGGTCATTCCCAAGTGTCTTTAAATCTGTTTATATATGGCATTTGTGTATCAAATATTAAAATTCTTTCTGTAATTATAAATACAGTAAACCTTACTCTTAAAACACAGCCGACCAAAATTTTGAGCAATCATGTCCAGATAAAGATACGAGACAAAAACCATCAAAGTTGTTGAAATTTGGGTACCGTCACGTTATGTATTTATCTATCAAAATGAAATGTTTATTTTTTTTAAATACTCTTTGTTAATAAGATTTGTAAATTAAAGAAAATAATTATTTCAATAAAAACATTATATTTTAATAACTATCTCAACAAAAACATTTTTAAATAATATTTTTAATTGTTGAAAATAATTATTTATTTTAAAACATTTAATATTTCTTTATTTACATTTTTTTTATATCAGAAAATATTTATAAGCACGTCACAAAGGTAATACAGCATGTATAGTATACTATTTCTTCTTTGAGGTGAGAATAATAAACTTTTTCTCAGCATCTTTAATTTAAAGCAAATGAAAAACAGCTCAACAAGAACAGAATTCCTGGATACCCCAACGAGCGTAGGTTTTAGGTTTTTATACAACCGCAAAAAAATTGCAGACATATTATGGTTTGATGCTGTCGTTGTTGTTGTTGTTGGAATGGATTGGCATGTTGCTCGGAGCATGGAAGTAATATTTGTATATTACTTCCATGCTCGGAGTGACTTCTCCCAATGCTAAATTTATAAACAAAAAATTGTGCTCATTGAGTCACTGAAATTCTTCGAATCAATGTGATTGATTGAAGATTGGAAGGGTCATTGCGTTATATTTTTTGTCACTGCATGAATGAAAAACTGCGCTAAAATAAGTCACTAAAGGCATGGCAATAGTCAAGAAAATGGCTAAATTTATTTTCTTTACAAATTTACATAAAATGTTTTTTTAATGATCCATAAGCGACATAAGCCTATATTTGTTAAACATTTGAAAACTGTCTCAGCTGAAAATCGTTAAGCTATACCTGTATAATTTGTTTATTTGTTGTTTATTCTGTTATTTGAATTTCCATGCATGATTTGGGGGTCCCAGCAGGATGTACCGGCACCATATCAAAGGCAATTTTAATTAAAATCTCTATAATTCCTAAACAGATTGAAATATTTTTACCAAAGAATCAAAATATTTTATTTCTTACATTCTGAAACAATTTACATCATCTATAATGACATAACACAAAAACATTATGTACTTAGTGCACATTTTGGGTCCTATGTGGTGTTTAGACCTACCCATTTTTGTCCGCATTTCACGGAGTGAAAATCTGGATTATAAAATGGGGAGTGGCGGACGGGTGGGCGGGGAAAATATTTTCATAACAGTTTTCTAAGCGACTACAAATCACAGCCACTTGATATTTGGTTTAAATCATCAGAGTGGATCGAGTCCCATAACATGGGATTCAATTTCAAGTCTGTTGCTCATCATCTACCTGTTTACCAACTTAGTTAATTAATGATCTAAAGTAGAAAATTTTTGTAACAGTTTTCTCAACAATAACTTATCACAGTCATTTGATATTTGGTATACAGCATCAGGGTGGGGTCCCATAATGTGGGATTTAATTTCAGGTCTGTCGCTTGTCTCCTTCCTGTTCAACAAAATCTGGCCATTTCTGTCTTTGACCCCATTTTGGAGAAGTAAATTCAAAACATGCATGAAAGTTACAAAATCAAGTTAAATCTATTATGAATATTTGTTAAAAATTTTTCAATAACATTCTTTATCAATAACCACTAATGTATATTTGTGCATGTCAGTAGGGACCAACCATTTAACTTGAAGGCCGTGGGCCTTGGTTCTTCCTTTGTACAAGAATATTTTGAATCTCACTCTGATCCATTTTCTGATTGATGTTAATAATGTATTTTGACAGCTGATATTCTTATAAAAGAAAAAAAAAAACTTTGAACTTGATCTGTTACTCATCCTGGATCATCATGGTAAACAAACTTATTCAAAAAATCACTTCAATATATCAAACATGATGTATATTAATAACCCACCCTTTCAGACCAAATTTGTGTTCCTGTTTTCAGACTAGAAGTGCACTATTTCAGATATTAAAAGCCAACAGCAATCATTTGACATGTAAAAAAGTAAATACATGCCTAAATGCACGAATAAGTGGAATATTTTACTTAAAGGTATTTAATTCAGAAGCAATTGCAAAATATGTAATTAGAAGTGTTTTAGTTTTGGTCATTAAATGTTTGATGAGCGTTTTATTTTGCATGTATTTTGACTTCCTAAGTCCTTTGTTCATATTTTATTTTGTTTTCATCTTTTGAAAAATTATGACAAAAACGAACACTTTCAAATTCAGTCTAGTTTGGATAACAACTTCTTTTGTTAGTATCTGGATCCTTTTCAGATAAATTGATACAAAAGAGGCAGAATAGATGTACTTTACACAACCTCGATAAACTAGAAAGGTGGTGTGCCATGGAAGACTCATCTCATGCGTCTTAAAATATTCGGTAAACAGGACGGCAGATTGTGCCAAAGTGCGGATTCTATTTGTCGATTTGCAACATGTTGTAGGCCACATTTAAACAACACAATTTCAAAATCTGGGAAATGGAAAACACTCGCTTAGAAATTGTATATGCTTTAACTCATATATAAACCTGTTAGGTGCATCTTGTCGAATAGGTTCTCATATAAAGCCCTCCCCACAATATTCTAACAACCCAAGTTTTTAAATTTTAAAGGTACTAAAACATGGGGTATTGGCTGTTTTAAGTTGTGTTTTTTCTAATTGTTGTCAATAGTCAATGTTGAAGGTTGTGTCGCGTACTTTTGTAAAGCAATCATTTGAGTTGCGACAATGATTTCCACATTGGTCAACTACACACATATTTGTAAAAGCTACTGTTTCATTCTTTGGCTGTATTTGTACTATGTGTCTGTCAATAAATATATTTTTATTTTATTTTTTTGTCTATTTATGTTTGCTAATTTTTTTTGGTGTATCAATGCAATAAAGTATTTAAATTATAATTAAAAGTCGCATGCGATTTGAGGCCATGTGAAAGGTAGTAAGTTATATTACTAATATTTCTATTTATTTAATTCATGAAACTTTTACAATAAAGATCGAGACAGCTGGCAGACCGTAGCCTTACTTGGGTGTACAAATTTTGTTGCTTTTGTGATCATTTTGCAGTATTCAAAGTTTCAGAATTGGGTAAAATTTTATGCACAAGACATGCCTTATATCTCCTACTCCTTATCCCAAGGGGGGGGGGGTCCGAAAATCGACGGGGAAGTTCTTCTGGCAGGTAAAGACTCCGATCCCTATCAGACAATTTTTGATTGATTTTCGAACCCTATTCTGAGTGTAGGAAAAAAAGTAACGAAATAAAGGTCACAGAAGAAAGGTAACAGGAAAAAAGGTCACAGGGAAACAAGTCACCGGAAAAAGTCCGTCAGGACATGTATTTTTTTCCCTGTTTCAAATAGCATTTTCCGTATACTAAGTCAGTTCTCTCTTAGCTTGGTTCTTACTGTAAAGTTAAATGCAAAGACTTGTTAAAGTATCCAAATTACATACTCGGCAACCCGTTTTTATTATATTTTCAACACTTTTTTTATTACGGCTTTATAACTGTTTAAGAGGGAAAAATGAAGTTTTTTTTACACATACCGCAAAGGGATATAATTTATATTGACAAAAGGAAGACGCTAATCTTGTAAATCAAATTATTTAGAAATAACCTGTTAATGTTAGGCCCTTTGAAACAATGCAAGACGCAAAAGCTCGTTAGTTATTATTTCTTAATGATTAAACTTATGTATTTATACACTATACTAGACTTCATACATATTTGTGATTGATTACAAATGCAGAAAGCAAATCCTCTGTTAAAATTGCCTTTGAAATAAAAACAAAGATATAATTTAAAGTATTAAAAATGCGAAAGGAAGCAAGACTCAAAAAAGCAAAGTTACATTTTTATAGGAAGTGCCCCCCCCCCCCCCCCACTGTATCAGTTTGTACAATGAGTTGCATTTATATATATAAAGTGTAACCCATGGTAATTCTATCATAGTAATGTATACAAATGGGGTCCCATATTGTAGTATCCATGGAAATTAATTATATTCGGTTGAGTCTGCAACAGGGTCATACTTGGTTTGTGTGCGTGTGTTGGTGTTAACCCCATTTATCGATGCACCTGGGCTACAACCAACATAAAGAAACAGGAATTTAAAGAACCACAATGGAAAACAGCCAGGTCGCTGCTCTTTGTCTTGCATTGGCCAATACTTAAGTTTCAAAACCAATCCCTAAATTATCAACGAAAGACCAATTTCTGGACATAGAATAGAAAGATGACAGAGACAAACTAAAACTTTGACAAAGATTCAGTAAAGGAACACTCTTGAGAACACTCGCAGTTACTGACTGACAGCTAGCTAGAAGCATTAATCGACTGATGTAAAAAAAAATCAAACACATCGATTCTATTCTAAATCTGAGACAACACT